>VZQC01005293.1:41097-55879 GCA_009823505.1 Rhizomys pruinosus | reverse complement strand
CAGCTGTCCTGGAACTCACTCTGAAGACCAGGCTGGCCTTGAACTCACAAAGATCCACCTGCCTCTGCCTCCCAAGTGCTAGGATCAAAGGCGTGCGCCACCATGCCCAGCTGGAACATTATTTTCTTATGTAATGCAGAATGGAAAAAGGAAAGACCTTTTTATTTATTTTTATTTATTTATTTGTTTATTTATTTATTTATTGGTATTTTTGAGGCAGGGTCTCCCTTTTAGTACCAGCTGTCCTGGAGCTCGCTCTGTAGACCAGGCCGGCCTTGAACTCACAGAGATCCGCCTACCTCTACCTCCCGAGTGCTGGGATTAAAGGCTGCGCCACCATACCCAGCTGGAAAGACCTTTTTAATATCATACCATTTACTTGTTTAAACAAACCAATAGACATAGCAATGATTTTAAGAATTAGTGAACTTTCTTATAAAGGGAAAAATAATAAATATTTAGACATTTCTAGTTTCTGTTGCATACATTCTTCTTTGTTTCAATTGTGAAAATGATAATGAAAACTATTCTAACTTATGACCCATAAGAAAGAGACTACAGTTGGGTATCACACATAGGTTAGACTCCAACAACCTCTTTTGTTTGTTGTTTATAGAAGGTTATACATCCACTTCACAACTGAAACTGCTTCTTAGAGGAGAAGGATGAAATCAGATAGGGAGATCATGGAAGGAAGTTAATATCTGGATTTGGAAAAAGTGCACCCATGTTTCCATCATCCTTTTAATTTTTCTGTACATTTAAGATGTTTCATAATTAACATAACTTGGAAAATTTATAGTACAATGTGTAAACACACACAATTTGAAGATTTTAGAATAATGAACTATATGCATGATGTGGTTGGAATAAGCCAAAGATAATTATTTTACCAAAATTTTTTGGTCTTTTTGAGACAGGGTCTCCCCATAGCCCCAGCTGTCCTGGAACTCACTATGTAGACCAGGCTGGCCTTGAACTAACAGAGATCTGCCTGCTTCTGCTTCTTGAGTGCTAGGATTAGAGGCGTGCACCACCATGCCCAGCTTACCATCATTTTAAAAAATATTATTTATATAAATGCAGATATTTAGAATTAAATCTGAGAGTATATTTCATTAATAATGTTAGTTTGTTGTTCTGCTTCCTAACATTCAGGAAGAAATAAGAGGGAAGGAGTTTATGACAATAAGTATGAAATGCCTGTATATAAAATTCTCAAAAACTAAAAACATATTACAAAAATATGAACTAGGTTTATGGGTAAAATAGAAAAATTATTTAAGGTGGATATTGCTTTTGCAATGAGAAAAGATGAGGTCAGTATAATATTATAAAAAAAATCCGGTATTTTGAGCAGGGTCTCCCTTAGCCCTAGCTGGCCTGGAACTCACTATGTAGCCAGGCTAGTCTTGAACTCACAGAAATCTGCTGCCTTTCCCCTCCAGTGCTGGGATTAAAGGTGTGCGCCACCATGCCCAGCTGTTTCAGATGTATTCTTAATGACCAAACACTGTCAGGCCTAAAAGCTACCAGTAAAGGTATTATATACATCACATAGTGTATTTTTCATGTGGTGTTTTAAGTGTGCAGCAAGTTTATAAGGAAAATATTTACCTGTATGGAACATTATTTCTTTCTTCTTTTCCTTTTTTTTTTTTTTTTTTTTGGTCTTTTCGAGACAGGGTGTCCCTGTAGCTCTCTCCGGTTTTTGTGGCTTTGTCACTGTTAGCCCCCAGATGTCTGGTGTAGTCGTGGATGGTTGGTAGCTGTATGTGGGAACTGGGAACTGAACCTGAAGTCCTTTGCAATAGCAACAAGTGTTAATCCATCACTCCAGGTCCTAAAAGAGGATTTTTATTAAGCCAGAACAATGGAGGGTTTATTAAATATGAAACAAAATGCACAAACCAGAAATGAAAATATTGATAATTTTCTCTCAGACAAAAGATGGCAGTGTGAAGATGTCATGGATTTGGAGAAGGTATTTCAAAGCTTGCACTTGGTAAAAGTTTAGTATGTGAAATACCTAAGTTTTACCCACATCTCAGAGATGTAGTGTATCTGTCCATCTATCCATCTAATTCCCTGTGATTCTGGGATGCTGAATGTCCAGTACACAAGAAAATACATTCAAATTCAGTGCTTGTGCCAGTTACAGTCTCCTAGGAAAACAATAATTTCAATTATTTGGGTGGAAAATTTATTATAAAAAGTAACTAGTAAAAATAGGTAAAATATTAAAAGAAATTTAATAGGATTATAGAAGTAGCAAATGCTGAAAGAAGTACTACTCTAGGCAGATAGCGAATGGAAAAGGAAATTAGAACTGAGTACTCTGCTTCTCCCCATTTCTAAAGCTCCCAGTGCAAAGGAATTCAGAAGATGTAAGCAGGAGTAAGTGCATAGCAGCAGATTAGTAGCTAAGCAACTTACCAGAGGGCATAGTGGGTTGGCGCAGATGCCCAAGTCACTGAGAAGGTGCATATGCTCGCAGACCTCTTGCACATCCACAGCTGTCTATTATGATGAACAAGAAAAAAGAAATAAAACAAAACCCCACTATGGACTGAGGAAGAGAAGCCCCTTTCTACTTTGGCTTTGCACTCTCCACAGTGACCTCTGTAAATGGAACTTACCATGAAATGACAGAGTCCTGCTTTACTATCTATCACAGCAGAGAATGTTAAAGGACCAATTTGGAGCTGAGAGCCACTAAAATTGATAACTTGTACACTGGCAATGAGAAACATGCAAATAAAATAACAAGGAGATGGCAATGATAAAACTCAGCAGGTGGGATGATAACACCACACACTGTCAAGGATTCGAGGAAGTGCGAATGCTCAGTACTGTAGGTAAGATTCAACCAACAACAGTAGCTGCCAAAACTTTCAATACCACCTCTGTATACAACAGAGGTAACCTGTATGAGAATACAGGTGCTGCCGTTCACAGGATGCCTATTACACATGTATTCTTTTTTTTTTTTTTTTTTTTTTTGAGACAGGGTCTCCTTTAGCCCTAGCTGGCCTGGAACTCACTATGTAGACCAGGCTAGTCTTGACTCACAGAAGCCTGCCTTTGCCTCCCAAGTGCTGGGATTAAAGGTGTGCGCCACCATGCCCAGCTGTTTCAGATGTATTCTTAATGACCAAACACTGCTCAAGGCCTAAAAGCTACCAGTAAAGGTATTATACATCACATAGTGCCATTTTTCAGTGGTGTTTTAAGTGTGCAGCAGTTTATAAGGAAAATATTAGACCTGTATGGAACATTATTTTCTTTTTCCTTTTCTTTTTTTTTTTTTTGGTCTTTTTGAGACAGGGTCTCCCCATAGCCCCAGCTGTCCTGGAACTCACTATGTAGACCAGGCTGGCCTTGAACTAACAGAGATCTGCCTGCTTCTGCTTCTTGAGTGCTAGGATTAGAGGCGTGCACCACAGTCCCAGCTTACCATCATTTTAAAAAATATTATTTATAAAATGCGAGTTTAGAATTAAATCTGAGAGTATATTTCATTAATAATGTTAGTTTGTTGTTCTGCTTCCTAACATTCAGGAAGAAATAAGAGGGAAGTAGTTTATGACAATAAGTATGAAATGCCTGTATATAAAATTCTCAAAAACAAAAACATATTACAAAAATATGAACTAGGTTTATGGGTAAAATAGAAAAATTATTTAAGGTGGATATTGCTTTTGCAATGAGAAAAGATGAGGTCAGTATAATATTATAAAAAAAATCCCCCCTTTTCCGGGTGTGGTGGTTCACACCTGGAAGGCAGAGGCAGGTGGATCTCTATGAATTCAAGGCCAGTCTGGTCTACACAGTGAGTTCCAGGGCAGCTGGAGCCACAGGGAAACCCTGTCTCAAAAATACCAAAAGAATTTCCTTAAATTATAGGTTATGTTTTTAGACATGAGTTCCAAAATGACATTTATATAATTAATTTTTAGTTAATGAAGTTTGTTCACATTTTTAAATTCTTATGACACAGAAATATTTGAGTTACAGAGCAAAATTCATGACATAATGTATCTAATCAGTGATAGCTGTCTATATTTAAGGAGACCTTGGAATGCAATTGTTTCTGTTATTGGTTGGGTAGTAATAAAATCTGGTAACAGAGAACAGTATAAAACATAAACTCCATGGAGATAGTCGTAGCCTCATTTCAAATGGATAGAATCCTGAGAATCGGCAATGCCTTTCTTGAAGGTCACTGGGCCTGCTTTTCTTAGGTTTAGGGTAATGCAGTCAGACGTTAAAAATGAGTAGTCTTATTTAATTTTAATTTACTTTACATTTTATTGCAATATCTGCCATGGAAGTCACTTTAAAGGTGATTTTGAAAATATGACCAATCCAAAAATAGAGAGATCGTTATTATTAAGGCTAGCAGAATTTCAAGGAGGGTCAAAAGCTATTTAAAAGAATTAAAATTTGTGGTTCTCTAGAGAGGTAAATAAATATTATTTCTCTTAGAGAATAGTAATCTGGGCCAACTGGAGGACTGTGTTAGTGTGAACTTTAGCTGAGAGTCAAATGGTGAGCCATTATCTATTCTAGAGAATGTACAGAAGACTCAGGATTCTCTTTCAAGTTCTGTAACAAAGTTACTATACATTTAAATTTCTTATTTATTTATTTATATTTTTTATTTATTTATTTATTATTTATTTATTTATGCGTATGAATGCATTGTTTGCATGCAGGTCTGTGCACCCGTGTGTGCAATGCCGCGACGAGGTCAGAAGAGGGTGTTGGATTCCCTGGAACTGGAGTTTTCCTGGAATTGGAGTTACAGACGGTTTTAGCCGCCATGTGGGTGCTGAGGATCGAACCCCGGTCCTCTGCAAGAGCAGTCGGTGCTCTTAACTGCTAGGACCCGGGTTCGATCCCCAGCAAGAGCAGTCGGTGCTCTTAACTGCTAGGCTATCTCTCCAGCCCAAGATATCTTGTTACTTTACCTCTCTTTGGGCATTCCATTGTTGACTCAGTTTCCCTCCTAGTGAAAGACTTCCTAACAGAGGAAATTGCTACACAAATTCCAAGTTTAATCTTTAAAGTAGAGCATTTACTTAACTGTTTTTGTCTCCACTACATTTTGTCGACATTTACCACCATTGTCCTGTGTTTTACTTTGGCTTTGTTTTCTCCTGGTAGAGCTCAACAGTGGAAAGTTGTCGCATTTTCAGCTTATATGACACATATAATATCTTTAGTTTTACAGAGCTCAGTTCTGATGACAAAATGATAAATCAAGGAAAATCAGCCTGACAAATGACCAAAGGAACTGACTACCCGCCCACCCTGTCTCCCCACTCCAGGAGGAAGACACCTCACTTAGAACACATGGCTTCTATTCTACACATCTGGTTCCTTACCTTGCAGAAGATACCTTGTTCTCCTATCAGAACTCTCCATCTCTGTCTCCCATATTCTAGGAGGGAGCACAACACCACCACAGAAGGCAAGATCACCATGTGGGATTCCCAGAAAGAATAGGTATTCTAGCCTTCTGCAAATTTGGGACTTCCCTCAACCTTGACCTCCATTCCCACAGGAAGGTTGCTTGCCCCTCGTAGCTAACAAAGCTATCTGCATCTATTGAGGACCATTTGCATTTCTTAATCACTTCATCTTTTCATCCCAAATTCTAACAAGTACTGTATCTACCACTGTAAGTGAACAACTCATTAAGAGCATGGTTATGTCCACAGCAAAGTGAAAGTCGTTCTCAATGGGGGGAAGCTTAACAATTTACAAAAATTCCTTGAAAATACAGTCTTCTAGAGCATCTTCAAGAGCAAGCAGGGTATTTCAGGGAACCGGGTAATTTTTTCAGTTCTATGATATATAGTCCGTAATTATTTGACTATATTGCAACTCAGTAATGAAATGGGGAGACTTGTCCCCAGAGGGGACCAAAACAAGCTTTTGGACAATTTTATTAGAATTTTAAAGAAAAATCCTCAGGGTAGGTAAGCTGGTAATCTTGGCAGCTTCCTTGAAAAGGAGAATGGCGGGGAGAAGGAACAAAAGTCATGGAGCCATGTAGATTGAGAGCCTGCTTGGAGGCCAGCCATGTGGTCAACTGGAAGCCACTGGTGGGGAGAAAGAAGCTTCAGAGAAAAAAGTAATGTTATACAAGATGCTAGGCCAGCCCAGAGCGTTGAAGAAAGAAAGTGTTGTTTAGAGAAGGGATATGAAGAAGAAAAGGGAGATTAAGAAGAGATTTAGAAATGAGCAAAGATTGCTTCCTCTGTGGCTGGATCCAGAAGCACTGTGCTAGGACGTAGAGAGTCAAGGCAGAAAAAGTTCACCATCTCATTAACACAGAGGGTACTCCGCCCATCTATTTAACATGAACCCACCTTCCCAGGGGTTGATCTTATGACCAGATTATTGAACAGTGTGACACTGGAAAGGTGGGTCTTCCAATAGACATACTAGAAATCTTATAGTCTTGACCAGTTAATCTTATAATTAATCTGCTGAAAGTTTCTAGAGCTTGAATATTGATCAAAGAATATCTAACGTTGATAAATTTTGGTTGGCAATGAGAGATTTCATGTGGCTCTAATAAATTATGGTTACCTAAATATTGTGGACTAGATGAGTTGACTATTCATATTATGAATATTAAGTCAGTAGATTAAAAGTTTCACACTGGAATTCATTTTCTTAAACATGTTGCCACTGCTCTTCAGAATACTACTTGAGAAACTACCCATAAAGCCTAGAGTGTAAATCCAAAGAAAACATCTATTTTGTAGCACAATTCACAAAATTTTCCTCAGAAACAAATTTCATGGAATATTTCTGAGCTGACATTTTTCTTCTAATACTTGTAAGAATACTCTAAAGAGAAAAAAGTTACACTTAGTGGGTAGTTATAAGAATAAGCTTAATTAAAATAAAATAGCATTAATTCAATGGCTTCACTATACATTTGGCAATTCCTCTTTCTTCACACTGCCAAAATCATCATCTCATGAGTTGTCATGAGTTTGTTTCTGTCAGCTCCTTCTGAAAAGCTGAATTGGAGATTTTTCCTACCAAGATTCCTTAAGAAAAGTGTAATTATTTTCTATTCATCATACACTTTTTCCATTTACTAAAGACACATGCTTTTAAAGCTCTTGGGGCTTATAAAGTTCTATAGTCACCATCTCAACCATGTGTTTATTCTGCTTGTCGATGAATGATGATGAACGTTTATGATTTGACACAGGATGGGAAACTTCTCAGTTCTGAGCTGCAGTCTCTATTTTCTTTTATTGTACATAAACAGTTAAATGGCCTGTGTAGTGTTGCAAATTCATACATCCCTCATCTCTTATCTTTCATCTTGGCAGAAGCCTTCTCTCTTACCACTTGGCAAATACGTGATTTGTTAAGTCTCCATTTCTGTCCTATTCTTCTTGGATTACTTCCTTAATATCTTCCTCAATAAACCTTAAGTAATTGGCAGAAAAATCAATTCATGTTGAGACTAAAACTGCTGCCCAGCCCAACAAACTCGCTTGTTTATGACACTTTCCACAGTGTTATTTTCAACTTTTGCCTTGTGGTTACTCTTCCAGCTTTTCTGTTTGAACTGCTAAGCAGCTTTCAAACACACAAATCCATTAGCTGAATGAAGGCTTAAAAAGAGAAATGTCAACCAGTATTTCACTAATGTTCTTCCTGTTGATCCAGAAGACAATGAATGGTTGGTACAGACATGACCATCTGTACCAAGAGGAGGAGCCAGAATTCATAAATGTAAATTCTAGATTTATGAAGATACATGTAAGTAATTAAAATCAGACTAATTCTTGTTTTGGGAACTCCTATATGAGACTGTTCATATATGGATCTTTTATTAGATAGCCTTGGTATAGTAACAAATAATTCAACTTACATATTTTATGCTTATTTTCTATTAGTGGCTATGGTTCTGCCTCACATTCCTTTTTCAGGCTAAAAGAATAGTCAATGACTTAGATTCAAAACATAAAAAAGAAGAGAGGTGCAGGAAACTCAAACATGTCTTCAAGCTTACCTCTAATGATAGTGCTTGCTGCTCAAACTGTGGTCCAATGATCTGTACCTTCAAAAGTTCTTGGGAGCTTGTGAGAAATAAAATACTGTAGGGAAACCCAGCTTGAATTGCAGGCTAGCTTTCCGGCTGCCAGGCCTCAGGGCACCACGTGGCCAAGAGCCTGGCTCCGCCCCAAGGAGGAGCAAGCAGCATGGCCTAGGTACATGATACTGGGTGGAGCAAGGTGTGCAGTGGCGCGGAGTTGGGGGGCTTGTGATTGGTCCTGGGAGCTGACGTCATTAGGTTTATAAAAGCAAGCTGTGGCAAGGAGTAAATCTGAATTCATAGTAACATCATCACTGAATTCCCGGCCGTTACTTTTTTTTTTTCCCCCGAATAAAGTATAATGTTTATTCCTTTTTTTTTTTTTTTTAATTTATTTTTTTGATGCTTTGTGTTTTCATACATCATATCCAATTCAGTTCAGCATATACCCTTCCCTTCCTCCCCACCCGACCCCTACCCATCGCAGCTCGTGCATTCTGCCGTAAGTTTTCTGCATCTTTCTCTGCTTTTTTGTTTTGTTTTGTTTTCATTAGTAGGATCGAAAGGCTATATATTATACTGTTTAAATACCTAATTATCTAATTGCATGTGCTTCATTAGTAGGATCGAAAGGTTAAGCCTGGACAAGTTGGCAGCCCATGAAGAAAAACAGCCAGAACTGACTAGAGACCAAGACATCGCTCCAGAGAAAGTAGAGTGTTTTGCTTCTCACCCACCTGTGCCCCTTTTCTAAGCCTTGGGAACAACTGCGAAAGAGGGGCGTGGTTGAATGTAAGGGCTGCGATTGGGGTTAATTGAAACTACAACAATATAGACTGGACACTCATTTATCAACTTGAGTTGAACATACAAGCCCCCCCCCCCCCTTTCAGGATGGTGGGACCCATGAGCTGGGGTCCCGGCCATTACTTTATTAATTATTTCGCCATACAGGCTAAGGTAGGCCTGCATTTCATTTGGTGGCCAGGGGCTTGAAAAAGGTTCCCTTGTGCAGACCACCGATCTGGGTAGCTGGTGTTGTGAGTGGGTAGGCTGAAGGGAGGCGATCAGCCATCAGCTTGAAATTCCTGTCCTGGCTCTGGGCAGGTGGGAAGTCACAGCCAGGAGTGGAACATGAGTCTCGTGGGTCCAGGCTAAGGGCCTAAGTTGGAGTTACCACTTATGTTGGGCTACGGGAAGTAGCTGGCTGGTCTCTGCGTAGAGGGACCAGCTCCCACAGCGTCTGCAAAGTGGGCGCTGTGTCCCCATCCCCCTTAACAGGGCCTTGCGCTCCCTGTTTGGCATAAAAAGAATGCTTCCTACAAAATATCTAAAGCCTCACCTCAGACCTATCAAATACCAATTTTCATTTTTACAGAATCTTTAAGTAACGTGTGATTACATTACAATTTGAGAAACATCAACGTAATTTACATTCTTTCACTATCCTTTTCCAGAGATCCTGATGTGGTGAACCTGGGTCAGGAACGTATCCACACATAGAAGGGTAGCAAGTCAGTGTAATGAGCAAGAATAAATGATACTCTCAGGGGCTGGAGAGATGGCCTAGCGGTTAAGAGCGCCGACCGCTCTTGCAGAGGACCCGGGTTCGATCCCCAGCACCCACATGGCGGCTGAGAACCGTCTGAAACTCCAACTCCAGGAGAACTCCAGCTCCAGGGGAATCCGACGCCCACTTCTGACCTCCGCGGCATTGCACGACACGGGTGCACAAACTTGCATGCAGACAATACATTCGTACACATACAGAAATAAATAAAATTAATAAAAAAAAATTTAAATGATACTCTCAGGAAGGGAGCAGGAAATGGATTTAGGAATGCATTTTTAATCTATAACTCTGCTGCTCACACTAAATAGGACTAATTGCTTCAATTGTTAGATATATCTGCTAATGTAATTTTGCCCATTATTTGTGCATTTGTCCACCTCAGTGAGGAGACATCTCTCTCCTGCATATGGTTTCCATTTAATGAAGTAAGCATATTGGCTATGCTCTTCGTTCCCACCCCAAACCCAGTGTTATCCTAGTTACACAGACTCTTTAGTATTTCTCTTAGCTTTGTCTACTCAAAGAAATCTTAAATTTTACCCACTGAACCTTTACGCACAAGAAATTTTTATATTACTTTCACATTATAAAACAGGTACATGAATCACACATTTAATAAAGATTCATAATTAGGACTGGAGAGATGGCTCAGCAGTTAGACTGCTTTTGCAAAGGGCCCAGGTTCAATTCCCAACACCCACATGGCGGCTAAGAACTGTCTTTAAGCCAAGTGTGGTGGCTCATGCCTTTAATCCTAGCACTGGGGAGGCAGAGGCAGGCAGATCTCTGTGAGTTCAAAGCCAGCCTGGTCTACAGAGTGAGTTCCAGACCAGCTGGGGCTATAGGAAAACCCCATCTCAAACAAAGAAAAAAAATTATAAATTTATTTTAAGCCAATATTTTAGTGTTAATATATATATATATTTTTTTTTGGTATTTTTGAGACAGAATTTCCCTGCAGCCACAAACTGGCCTGGAACTCACTATGTAGACCAGGCTGGCTTCAGTCTCACTGAGATCCACCTGCCTCTGCCTTCCAAGTGCTGGGATTAAAGGCTTGTGCCACCACTCTTGGCTGATATTAGTTTGCTTTTACTATTTACTAAAAACAAAAGCAAATTTGCACACTAATATGATGAATTGTTTATTTATTTTTACATAAAGAGTTAAACACAAACTGTAATTTTTCTTTTTTGAGACAAACTTGCAGCCCCAGCTGGCCTGGAGCACACTATATAAACCGGGTGGGCCTTGTTTTCACAGACATTTGCTTACCTCTGCCTCCCAAGTGCTGGGATTAAAGACATGTGCCACCATGGCTGACTCAATCTGCAATTTTTAAAGTAAAATATTCTAACACAATGCTAACTTGATATTTATATGCTGAAGAATGACATTAGGAAACCACGAACAGTTTATTTTCCATATTTCCATTATATTTCTTTTTTTTTTTTTTTTTTTTTTTTTTTTGGTCTTTTTGAGACAGGGTCTCCCTGTAGCTCTGGCTGTCCTGGAACTCACTCTGTAGACCAGGCTGGCCTCGAACTCACAGAGATCCGCGTGCCTCTGCCTCCCAAGTGCTAGGATTAAAGGCATGCGCCACCACGCCCGACATTTTTTTTTTTTTCTGTATGTGTATCAATGTACGGTCTGCATGCAAGTTTGTGCACCCGTGTCTTGCAATGCCGCGGAGGTCAGAGGAAGGTGTCGGATTCCCCTGGAACTGGAGTTCTCCTGGAATTGGAGTTTCAGACGGTTCTCGGCCGCCATGTGGGTGCTGGGGATCGAACCCGGGTCCTCTGTAAGAGCGGTCGGCACTCTTAACCGCTAGGCCATTTCTCCAGCCCCATTTCCATTATATTTCTGTAAAGGTAGAAAACTTTGCATACCCAGTACTGTGGAGTTTCGGAAAGTGCTTGTTGGCATGACATCTTTCAAACTGCACTTGTGTGTTCAGAGTCAAGGTGCGGTGAAATAACAGGAGGCAACACAGGTAGGTGATAGTAGAATCACCTCCGATTTGTTTGTTGTATGGCTTTGAATTAATTTTCAGTCATTGTACAAGCAGAATCATCTTACTATTGCCAATTTTCTTGTGACACCAAAATTCAGTAATTTTATATGAGGTCAGGACTTGCAGTTTAGGGAGTTGGGGTCTAGTCTGTTCTCTTGGTGTCCTGGCTTTAGCCAAGCTCCTCAGGTTGGTGACACTGGACCTGAATGTGACTTACCATCTGACCAACACCAATAATAATCAGGTTACTTAATCACATTAACCAGAGTATGCTACCTCTGTAACCTAAATCTATTCTTAGCTGGCTACAGTTGTGTTATACATAGTGTAGGCTCCGAGTTTGTGTGGGTCCCCATTCTACAGTTTTATTTTCTCATTGTTTTTATTTGAGTGTGTGTATATGGTTCTGGAGTCTCATGGATACAATGCAAGCATTCTGCTTCTAAGGTACATATTGGTCTTTTATTAGGGATTTTTGTTATTATTACTTTTTTTTTAGTTACATTTTCTCTGATTATGTAATATCATACAAGTATATATTGCAGCTTATTACTCTCACTACCCTTAACCTTTTTTTATCTCTTTTCTGTCTCTGGTATCTATCATCTCTTCCTCTATACAAGACTCTTTCCCACATTTACGTCTTCTTGTTTTGTGTTGTGACTCACTGATTTTACCCCTGCTGATCTGTGTGATCCATCTGTGTGATCACTGATACTACTCACTGCAGCTTGGCAGGCTCACCAGTGCATACACAGCTGAAGACAGTGGACCCCCTTCTTGAGAACCTATCAGTAACCAACAGCTCAACCAGAAGCTGTAAAACTCCATGATCCCCTCTCCCTGATTACCAACAGGGTCAGTCTAGTGCAAGCCAAGTTAAGGCAACATTAGCTCCTGTGTGTTCATGCTTACAATGGCTGTTCCGCCTTGAAGATGCCGTGTGGTTGTCCTTCCATGTTTCAACTCTTGTATTCTTTCTGCAATGTTCCCTGACTCTGAAGGGGGTGGTAAAGTGTCTTGTGTAGGGATGAGCACCCAAGCATCCCTTATTCTCAGTACCTTGAGCAACCTAATCTATGCACTCGCCATCATTCACTGCTAGGAGAAGCTTCTCTGATTAAGACTGAGAATAGCTTTGGTCTATGGGTATAAATACAGATATTTGGAAAGTAATTTGGCACTATGCCAATTTCACTAAACAAGAATAACAAGTTTCCCTCTGGGTCCATCATCTCCCAGTCACATATTTTTGACATGGTTTATCATACCAGGAATGTATTCCAGCCTGTGGAATTGACTTCAAATCCAACTAGAGGGGAGTTAGTTACCCCCACACCATCGTGACACTATCACACAAGTGGGCATAGCATGCCTAGCAGGTTCATATAGTGGTTTATAGGGTTCACAGTTGGGTATGGCCGTTAATACATTTTTCCCCCCAAGCAAGCTTCTTAGCACCTTCTGGTGTTGTGACAGCTAGCCAGGAGGGAAGAAGCTTGCAGCTCTGTCCCAGCTTTCTGGGGGCTTTTTAATGTGAGTTACTATTGAACAATTAATCTTCATTCTGTGTCCAAGCAATCAGTTATTTGAAGTTAATATTAGAAACTTGTGATTAAAAATCCTTGATCCCATTAGGCTATAAATTTAATGTTTTCCAATTTCAATTCATGTATTATACTTTATAAATTGGAATACATCCCTTGCCAAAAATCCATCATTCAAACATCATACATTTTTAAATCAAAATCACAAATTATATTTCTTTTATTATATAATTTTACTTTTTATCTGGATCAGTAGATATCTGGATAGCTGGATATGGTAGATAAATATATTGTCAACTTAAAAGGATATAAAATTACCTGGGAGTAATTGAAGAAAAAGGGCACCCTTGGAAAATATGAGCATCCCTGGGCACGCACCATTTCATAGGGTACAGCCTTGGTCTGAATAAAAAGGAGAAAGCAAGCTGAGTACCAGCATTCATCACTTCCTGCTTCCTTGACTGTGACCAGCCACCTCTTGCTCTTGCCACCATGTTTCGGCTTTGATCAAGTCTACTATGTGGAACTATAGACCAAAATAAGTCTTATCTTTCTTAAGTGTCTGCTTGTCATATTTGTTGTAGCAGCAAGACAAGTCTCCATATAAAGTTCAAAATCTGCTGGAGATCGAGAACCAGCTCATGTTTTACTCAGGTCTGAAAGCTGACTGCTAGAAGAATCCTTCAGTCTTTATTCCACTAAAATCTGCAATTGATTGGATCAGGGCATGTTATAGGAGTCAATCTGCTTCACTCAAAATCCACCAATTAAAATGTTAAATCATAGTGAAAATAACTCCCTCATAGACATATCCCAAATAATGTCTGACCAAGTGTATAGGCAAGTTGTCATATAAAAAATAACCATTATAGGGACTTCTATGACCTCAGTGAAAGAAGATTTGGAAAGCCTGACTTGCACCCCCACATCACATTTGTTATTCAGAAGTTTAAGTCTTGAAGAATATGTTCTACAACATTTCCATATTCCTCACTATGAAAGGTCCCAGAAAGTCTGGAAAGGTTTATGAAGCCTACATCTTGATCCATTTTTATTTATTCAGAAATAAGATTCAAGTTATCTAGAAGAACAAAATTTGATATGCAGATCAGAAAAGGGATGTGGTAGATAAATTAAGACATGGGCTTCGTGCGTTTTTGTCAAACTCTCTGGGACAATTTGAATTCTCATATTATTCCCATAGACACTTTTCCATGAAGAAGTTCTTTCAGTGACTTTCAGATTCACCATTTGTGGTAGACCTGCCACTAAGATGCAGATATTTGTAGAAGTCCTTATGGAAGACTATCACTCTTAAAACTAGCCCTCATTCACAAATAAAATATAAAGGCCAAGATTTAGAATAAAAGATGACCTTTTACTGATCAGCAATGGCTGATTTTTTACTGGCATACCACTGGCAGAGGGACATGCTTTGCTGATTACAACATTCAGTAGAAATCATTATGGAGTTTTTAAGAAAAGGAGCTTTCTTGTAACACTCCCCCAAAGGATAAGTACCAAGTAAAAAAGCTTGAGGGTGCTATCCTGAAATGCCACAGGGTGGAAGA
>VZQC01005293.1:14488-40703 GCA_009823505.1 Rhizomys pruinosus | reverse complement strand
ATGTGGAACTATAGACCAAAATAAGTCTTATCTTTCTTAAGTGTCTGCTTGTCATATTTGTTGTAGCAGCAAGACAAGTCTCCATATAAAGTTCAAAATCTGCTGGAGATCGAGAACCAGCTCATGTTTTACTCAGGTCTGAAAGCTGACTGCTAGAAGAATCCTTCAGTCTTTATTCCACTAAAATCTGCAATTGATTGGATCAGGGCATGTTATAGGAGTCAATCTGCTTCACTCAAAATCCACCAATTAAAATGTTAAATCATAGTGAAAATAACTCCCTCATAGACATATCCCAAATAATGTCTGACCAAGTGTATAGGCAAGTTGTCATATAAAAAATAACCATTATAGGGACTTCTATGACCTCAGTGAAAGAAGATTTGGAAAGCCTGACTTGCACCCCCACATCACATTTGTTATTCAGAAGTTTAAGTCTTGAAGAATATGTTCTACAACATTTCCATATTCCTCACTATGAAAGGTCCCAGAAAGTCTGGAAAGGTTTATGAAGCCTACATCTTGATCCATTTTTATTTATTCAGAAATAAGATTCAAGTTATCTAGAAGAACAAAATTTGATATGCAGATCAGAAAAGGGATGTGGTAGATGAATTAAGACATGGGCTTCGTGCGTTTTTGTCAAACTCTCTGGGACAATTTGAATTCTCATATTATTCCCATAGGCACTTTTCCATGAAGAAGTTCTTTCAGTGACTTTCAGATTCACCATTTGTGGTAGACCTGCCACTAAGATGCAGATATTTGTAGAAGTCCTTATGGAAGACTATCACTCTTAAAACTAGCCCTCATTCACAAATAAAATATAAAGGCCAAGATTTAGAATAAAAGATGACCTTTTACTGATCAGCAATGGCTGATTTTTTACTGGCATACCACTGGCAGAGGGACATGCTTTGCTGATTACAACATTCAGTAGAAATCATTATGGAGTTTTTAAGAAAAGGAGCTTTCTTGTAACACTCCCCCAAAGGATAAGTACCAAGTAAAAAAGCTTGAGGGTGCTATCCTGAAATGCCACAGGGTGGAAGATAAAGGTCAAGTTGGTTGGCTTTGGTGCTTTCAGATGAATGTGATTCTAGAGTTCTAATGGCCAGCCACCTTGTCAGAGGTTGGGGATGCATTGTCTTATTGAATCAAGAAATCAGATGAAAAATAACTGTGTATGAGTTAATGAAATGTATAACAACAAACAAAATTACGACTTGCTGTTTAGACTACGGAGTGGGTAGGAAATGGCATCACAGGTCATTTTTTAGCCCACAAAAAAATGTTTGGATCTTTATTATGAACATTAGGGAAACTCATGACACTGCTGTTCAAATGAATAATCTGTGTGTGCACTTGCCAATAAAATATAACAGCTAAACACCTGTGCCTCTTAAATATAACTTTCCACTGATAATAACTCAAAATAGATTTTACTTTTTGGATTCATTTTAGATTTGTAGCAAATGTGAGCACACAGTACAGGAGAGTCTGTTGCCCATCCTAGTGACACACTGCGCTGTCCCTCCACAGTCAGCCATTTTTTTTATTGTTAAAATTTTTGTTGTCTAAGGACAGAATGAAAATAGGGCTTGGAGAGAGGGGGTCTCCTCAGGGACTCTCTCACCACCTCCATCTTTTTCTCTGATAGATAATTTTTCTGTTGATTCTGGAGCTATCTAGGTGCATCTACTCAGCACTATGAAATATCTGGGGCTATTGAGCCAGCCCTAAGGGGTGTCTTTAGAAGGAGAAATGAAGCATTTTCAACTTCTTTCCCATTGGCTCATCCCTTTCTCAGGATCAATAACCATGATAACCTAGGTGCCAAGGCACACTGTTCCATGCAACAGAGGGGCCACTTTGATTCTCCTCAAACCGTGGCACAAGATATCACAGTTCATAATTATCCCTCTACAAGGATTAGTCACCAGGATTCGGCCCTTTCTACCACGGGAATAAAAATCTCCATTATGTGCCTTATTCTTGATTTTTGCCTTTTGATTGAGTCTTTTCTTTCGAAGACCCCTTCATTCTTTAACCTCTTTGCTCTGCCTGTGAGTCCTACATTCCTTCAAAGCAATGTTATTTCTGGCTTTCCTTCTCTGGGTTAGCAATCCCTGATTTCCTTGGGATGTGCATGACTGTTGACAACATGATCATTGAAGTCTTCCTCAGCAGGTGAGGCACTCTCATCCACAGGACTGCAATCAGTAGAACTCCTCAATTGGCAGCATCACTTGTTCTTGGACCATAGAAATTACTGATGATGTGAGTATTGTTACTAATTACTATGATGATTGCACACCTTTGACATGATACTGTTCACAAGATGTTTGGTCTGTGCCAGGCATTGCAGAAAGTACTCAAGGTGTGTTGTTTTACTTACCTCCTTGTATCAACCATGGAGAGTAGGCATTGTTGCCATTTTTATGAGGCAACTGAATATGAGGAGCTCAGCAAAAGTCATTTATTGGACATCAATTAAGACAATCTCTAATAGGAACAGGAGCAAAATTCCCTGTATGCTCTTTTTATGCTGACTAGACAGTGTCATTCAGGCACTTGTTATATCTTCTTTTAAATGGGGGGCTGGAGAAATGGCTCTGCAGTTAAGAGTATTGGCTGCTCTTGCAGAGGACTCAGATTCAAATCCCAGCACTCACATGGCAGCTAAGAGCCATCTGTAATTCAAGTTCCAGGGGATCCATCACACTCTCCTGGCCTCTGCCGGCATTGCAAGACATGGGTGCACTTACACACATGCAAGCAATATACTCATACACATAAAATAAAAAATAGTAAATAAAGCATTTTTAAATGGGACCACACTGCACTCATCCCAAGAGGAGTGCTGAAGTTTTTACTTAACATGCACTTGTTTTGAGGCCACTCAAATTGCCCTGGGAAGGGCTTCTGGAGACCACCTCTAGTTCAGATTTCAGACTACTACAGTGACTATTTACAACAATTGGTATTAAATAGATTTCAGTTTAACAGCCAAATATACTGTCTTTCACTTGCAGAGGACAGTCTCCACTCAATCAGAAGCTTCAGAGAGTTCAATGTGCTTTAAACAGTTGAAAATAGAGTTGGGTTTAAAGTACTGTCCTCTTTGCCACTGCAGGGCTTACCTTGAAAGCTGCCTGCACAACATGACTTGTCTCCCCTGCACAGAGGTGAAGTATATAGACTCTCAGGTTAGGCTTACCCTATCCTTTTGCTTCATCTTTACCTTTGTGACTTGGGCAGGCTACTAAACCCCTGTGAGTCTTAGTCTGTTCCTCTGACCAGTGGGAATCATGATTGGCTTTACTTCACAAATTTTCATGTGAATTAAATAAAACAATCGACGTCAAGCATTTAGTGTGATACTGGCACATAGGAAGCATTCAATAAATATTAAACACTAGCTTCTTTATTAGTAATAATAAATAAAATGCTTAAACTCTATTAAAAATTGGTATATAGTACATGCTCTAAAGTTAGGTCCATTTAGCTAGATGGTACCAGGTCTGCCTGATGCTGGTTTATTCATCTATATAATGAGGATAATAAGTGTTCATACAACAGAGGGAGGAGGAAATGATTCGAGTTAGACAATATGATTAAGACATTTGTTTAAAACTGAATATCGGGACTGAAGAGATGGCTCAGTGGTTAAGAGCATTGGCTGCTCTTGCAGAAGACTGGGGTTTGGATCCTAGCACCCACACAGTAGCTAACAACCATCTGTAACTCCAGTTCCAAGGGATCTTCTGCCCTATTCTGACTTCCATGAGAATTGCACAACAGAGGTGCACTTACATACAGGCAGGTAATACACTCAGACACATAAAAATAAAAACAACTAAACTAAAATAAAACAGTGTCTACTGATAGTGTTATTCTTACCATGAAACCTTCCCTCCTCAGTCAGGGATGGTTTTCTCCTGTAGACATGTAGACTGTATCATTCATTTAAGCAAATAGAAGTGCATTTTTCAACTGTTATATGAACATTGTTCTTCTTTTTTTTTGTAAGTCCCTTGATGAAGGTTCAATCCAATATTGCCATCCACATAAACGTCCCTACCTGTTTATCTCCATTTAATAACTATTTGAATATGTTTGGTTTGGGGACTTTCATGCTATGTAAATGTGATTGCTCGGGGAGATCAATAACTTATTCTCATTCATTCATTCATTCAACAAATACATTGAGTGCTGGTATTGCCTTAGGGTGTGGAACTGTCAAAGTAAACAAAGAGGTTCTATTGCAAAAGATGAAGATTTATGCATTTCATTCTGAGGCAGTTTGGGGTTGAAAAAGCATGCTGATGAGCTATGGCTGGAATGACAGAAATAGAAAATTTTGAGCATTGGGTTGGTGATCTAGGTTATTGGAAGGTAGAGATGCTTACTATGTCAGGCCATGAAGGGCTGTTCCATGTTCCCTAGAGCATCCTAGGTTTGGGCTTCCCTATCACAGTCTTTCAATCCACCCTTGGTCCTACCCATTTTCTTTGTTCATCACTTGGGCCTTGTGGCATTTATTGAAACTTTCACTGTGACTCTGATTTTTTGCTTAAGTTTTATCTTTCGTTTGATATTTGTCTGATATTTTCATGAAGAAATGGAGAAAGAGAGACAGAGAGAGAGGATGATTTAGCCATTCTTATGATTGATAATTGTTGATTAGAGGTAATCTATTAAAAAAAGAAGGAGGCTGTGGTAAGTCAATCCTCTGTTTATACTTATATGATAATCATCTGTGCTGTTCATAAAGACTAATTATACCAAGTGTGCCCAAAATATACACCACTAGCTGCAGATCATTTATATTCTCTGAGTGCTGTTTTGTGGGAATGAGTGTAGAGAGGTGAGTTTGCAAAGTAACGAGTGCCCCATCTGAAAGCAGATACATAAGCTGCTAGTGAGTCGGGGCTTAAAGAAGGCTTTGCTGCCTTCTTTAAGAAGAAGAAGAGGAGAAGAAGCAAGGATCATAAGAAGCAAGGATCAGCAAAAGCCTGCAGAGATGCTCTATTTTGCTCACAGCATTTTGGCGTCCTCATGATCCACGACTATGGTTTTATCGTCCTCTGATCTTATCATATTCTTTCCCTCATCTATCAGCTCCTGTATCTCAAGTTAATTTTTAGCCATTTCTTTTTTATCCCAGGATAGTGGGATAATATATTCAACAATATATTTAATATTGCAGGAGAATGTTTATAATATTGAATGCCATCCCAGTTGGGAACTATGATATGTTTGGAGAGAGAAACAAAGAGAATGGATCAGCTTCTGTTTCTAATTCTGATATGGTCAGCCCCGAGCTTCTTTCTGATCCATAAAATGGTGCTTTTTTCCTTCTTTTCTCTCTCCTACTCCTTAAAAGCCGAAATAACATTTGCAAAAGCAAAAATGCAATGCTCTCATCCAAAAGACACCCCAATTAAAGCAAAACCTGCCTTACTTCAGTTCAATACTGATTGATTCTTTTCAGTATCTTTTTTAGGATGGGACCCCACTCTAGCTCAGGCTGGTTTACAATTCATCTTGGATTTCCTTAGTAGCCTGAAATAGCCTTGAACTCAGCAATCCTCCTGCCTCAGCCTATTGAGTGTTACTATTGCAAGTGGGAGCCACCATGCCCAGCTTTCCCCTTACTATTTCTTATTTGAAGAAGGTAGTCTTTCCATCTTTCAGGAAAGATATAGGATGTTCAAGGAGGTAAAATAACAATTAAACTGCCTAGAAAATTCAGAGACCAGCTTAGCTGCCTGGAAAAGACTCAGACCAACTGGGAAGGAGATCTCCAACCTGTTGATCTGCCTGCATCATGGGCTGTATGCTCCAGGTTTCATGAGGTGTCATTCACGGTGGGGTGGGCTTTGCTTGTGCAGCTGTCTTTGAGTCATTCCTGTGACTGTAAATAAATAACCGCTCAACAATATTCCTATAAGTAACTCCAGTGCTTACTGGAGTTGGACTTGGCTAGGATCCTTACTTTGGTCTGTGGTTGACTTCCTATTTGTGGTGAGACCCCAGGAAGAGTGTCACACATCTTAATACATGCCCTCCCTCACACATAAAAGAAATAAAAATATAATTAAGCAGTCTAAGGTACTAGAAAATTAAGAGACTGAGTTTTCAATAATGCAATGGAGAGAATATATAAGCTTTGTTTCTTGAGACATCAGCCAAAATGCCCATGAGTTAGTGATTGTTGAGAGCATTTCATTAATAATTTATGTAACATAAACTCTGCACCATTTTAGTGTTTGGCAGTCCCAAATATTAAGGATTTTCTTAGACACAGGTCCTGTGTGTGGCGGTCTCAGTAAATATTTGCTCAAGTGCATAGTGTCTATGCTGCCTGTACTCTTGGTTGCTGTCATCAGATGGTGGAAAAGCAATAAAAGTCAGTTAATTCTTGACTTTTTAAATACAAAGAAACTCACCAAACTATGGCAGTGTTGCTGTCATTAAAACTGTGTGCAAGGATATCTTGTTAAAATACAAAGCATTAGAACTATAGCAATTAGATGACTTGCTATCTCCAAACTTTTAATCTGTTTGACAAGCTTTTTCTTTTCAATGGCTTTTGTTCTCATCTTATCGTTCATCTCTGAAGTTTGTCACATTGAAGAAACTTAGCTTGAAAAAAAAATCAATTTCTTCAGAAGTTTCCTAAGAGGGAGCAATGGAAGCATTGTATGACTCAACATCAAGTCAAACTCCATGAAAGCTTTTCTTACTCATTTAAAACTCAAAGATCCATTTATGGACCTTGTTCCCATTGATGAACTTTTCATTCTCTAAACTCTCATTTGCCCACTGTAGTGTATATCTCAATACATCTTATAAAGTGAATTCACTAGGATCTAAGTTGAGAGCCAGACCACAGCCCTGAATCTAATTTCGACCTGTTCTCAATAAGAGTAACATTACCTGAATTTAATAGCTTGGATTAATAGTCTGTTATGTTTGTGAGATGCATCTATACTGGGTTGAGAGCATGACTTAGTAAAGTGTTACACAGGCATGAGGAGCTATGTTCAGATTCCCAGGAACCATATAAGTGCCAGGCATGGTGGTAAGCACTTGTAGTTCCTCCACTGAGAAGACACAGACAGGAAGATTCCTGCAGCACTATGGTAAACCAGCCTAACTAATTGGTGAGCTCCAGTTTTAGTGAGAGATTGTATCTCAAAAAGTAAGAAATTGAGGAAGACACTCAGTGTCAACCTGTGGCCTTCACATGCATGTGCACACGTGAATACACACACCCACATGAACATGCACGTATACTGCACACACATTGATACATTTTATATATGGTTTATATTTTAGTTGAAGTTATTAATTTTTCAGTAGTAATGCATTGAGTAGATATACCAAAATTTGGCCATTCTTCTTCATTGACAGTTTATTTTTCAGTTTGGGTCTATGGTTGGACATGCTGTTGTCTATATCCCTATAATCCTAGCACTTGAAAGGTTAAAGCAGAAGGCCTGCACATTTAAGACTACCTTGAGCTATATAGTGAGACCTGGTCTTTTAAAAAAGAGTATAGTATATCTATGAAAAAGTTTTAACTCAACACATGAATATAAATATTTCTACCAGCCTACAGTTTGAGTGACTTCTACTCAGTAAGCCGGTGTCCTCTGAAATTCCTTGCATTCACTTGTCTCCAGATTTCAGGGTAATGGTGTAACCTGTGACCTCAATTCTTGAGTGAGTTCACAAAAATCATTTATAGTCTGTTCAGCGTTTTTCTTGTTGCAAACACCAGGTGAGTATTTTCCACCAAGTTCTTCATGTGTGAGAACTGAAAATGGAAGCTGAACCTCTTATTTTTATGCATAAAATATTTGAGCCTTTGGATTTTCTTCTACAATTTGAACAGTGTAATATTTGTGGAGTGTCTTAGCCAAGAAAAATTATGGAAGTAAATAAACCCAAGCATATTTAAAACTGAAGTAACCTATCTTAATTGATTTTAAATTGATTTTATTTATAAACCTTCTGTACCTATGCTTTCCCACATATCTCCAAATAGTTCCTATTTGAAGCAATTTACTCATTCAAAGACCTTCGAAAGTGGTTGGGAATGTAGGAAAAGATCCAAGCCGGTCTTTCTTCTGTTGAAAATACCCTTAAGTAAGCTGTGAGGAACAAGGTTGAAGCTAACAGAACAAATGATGTGTTAGGATCATGACAATGAATGATCTGGGCCATCACAGGCCTCCATTATTGTGCCTAATTGAGCAGGCTATATTGAAAATAGAAGCAGAAAGGGTAAGGTGGGCGCTATCGTGAAAGGACCTAAAAAGTGTGAGACGCATTCTCTTCATACTCTGAAAAGTTCTTTTCATTCAGAGTGGCTTGTGGAACTTTCAAAGCCTTCCTGCCATATTCATCATCAGAGAAGGCTCATCCTATTCAAGACTTGACAGTCTTCTAAAGACCCACTTCTGTGACATTTACTTCCACTAGAGAAGGCTTATGTATCAGTATCTGGGTTGTTAACTGTCAGTTTCTATGAGTTGTATCATCAGGTTTTGAAAAATTTCCTTGCAAATTACCAGGTGATATCCTTCGAGCTTACTTTATTTCTGAAAAGTACAAAAATATAGACTAATTTAGAAAGCAAAAAAAAAAAATCTTTCACACATTAACGTTTAATGGCAAGGCAAAGCTCTATAATTTAAGTAAAATATTCACATGCATTTTTTTCTAAAGTTCTCTCTATGCATTAGATTATACTGATTTTTTTTTTTTTTTTTTTTTTTTTTTGGTCTTTTTGAGACAGGGTCTCCCTTTAGTCCCAGCTGGCCTGGAGCTCACTATATAGACCAGGCTGGCCTTGAACTCACAGAGATCTGCTTGCCTCTGCCTCCCGACTGCTAGGATTAAAAGCGTGCGCCACCACGCCCGGCAATATACTGATGTTTTAAAACACACTCAAAATTAGTGGCTTAATAATCTTTTATTATTTTTTTTGTGGTTTCTGTAAGTCAGACATTTGGGAAGAGCTAGGCAGGTCTCTCTGGGTATCTTTTGTGCAGTTTCAGCCATGTGGCAGTGGCCTGCAGTCACGGAAAAGGTTGTCTGGGTCTGTATAATCTGCTGTGAACTACATCACTTACATGGTGGGCAATTTCCAGGACAGTGATTGTCAAAGACATCAGGCAGTTCCTTATTTCTGGGTCTCTCTACTCGGAAGCTTGAGTGTTGTATAGTGACGGTTCTGTTTCTGTGATGATAAAAACGCTGACCAAAGCAACATGTAGAAAGAAGAGTTTATTGGGCTTTTTTGTGTTTTAAGGTTCCCAGCTTCCAGGGATAGAGGTCTGTCATGGCAGGGAGGCATGGTGATGCAGTCAGCAGGAGCAGAAAGCTATGCGGTTACATCTTCAAGCAGACACAGGAAGCAGATGTGACTGGAAATCTGGCAAGCTTAAGAACGCTCTAAGCCCACCCCAGTGAGTTTTCCTCCAACAAGGCCACACGTTCTGAAACCTCCAAAAACAGTGCCACCAACAAGGGAAAAGAGGTACAAACACTTGGAGCCTCGTGGAGGACCTTCTCATTCAAACCACCACAAATGTCTTCATGGCACAGCGACCAGCTTTTCCTAGTGTAAGAAATCTTTGAGAACCCAGGTGAAGCTCCAGAGTCCTTTATAACCCATCCTTGAATTCTACATTGCTACTCCCACTACCTACTATTGGTCAAAAGTACTAGGACTGATTCAGCATAGCAGAATTCTAAGAAGGGAGATAACTAGCAAAGTGGATGGATCGTTAGGTCTGTTCTGGAGGCTAGCTGTTATGGTTTGCATCTGGTGTCTCTGAAGGTTTGTTTACTGGCTGATAAGCTTTGGAGAAGTATTTGGATCACAGGGCTCTGACATAATCAATGGATGGAATCAAAATTTGATAGTAATATTGTAAAGTGGTGAATACAAGGAGGTGGGGACTAAGTGGGAGGAAAGTCACTCAGGGTAAGCCTTGTTAGTGTCCCCAGAACAGTTAGTTGAATGAATACATATTGATATTTATAATGGGAGAATTTAAGAAAATCATATTGATAGTTTCATTGAAGAGATGATTATAACAAAACAAAAGAGATGATTATAACAAACAAAAATTATATAGTCTTAGTTTACAACATTGGCTCCAATTTAACACAAGCTGCCATTTATCTTTCGTCTGTGTTTCTACTTTTTGGAAATAGCTGCTGATTATCCTTAGCTGCTTTCTTATTTCTGTATCTATCTGCTTATTGACTGCCATTAGGTGAGAAGCTTGGCTTCACCTCATGCTCTTGTCTAAGAGGCGCTGCCTTGCTGTATCCTAAAGGCAAAGCAGACAGATGGAATGCATTGGATACTCTGGAACTGTGAGCCCAATATTCAAACCTTCCCTCCGTTACATTGTTTTTCTTCAGTATCTTGTCACTGAGATTGAAAACCCTCTCTAAAATTTGAAGTGGAAAAACGAAGTTGTTACTATGACTGTCTGATATCGTGGTCCAGAAGTCTTTGACATTGGTCAGAAGGAGGAACTTATAAATGTGGAGATGCTGTTAGATGGGCTGGAGAATTTTAAAAGTAGAGCTTGATGGTTAATGCTTTTGGTAGCTTAGAAAACCAGAGTTCCCATGGGAATGTGGAGAATAAAGATGCTCATGAAGTTTCAAATGGTTCTAGTCAGCTGTCAACTTGACACAAACCTAGAGTCACTTGTTTAAGAGAGAACTGCATATGAAAAATTGCTTAGATCAAATTGATCTGTGAGCATGTCTGTGAGGCATTGTCTTTATTACTAATTGATGGAGGAGGGCCCTGCCCCCTCTCCCTCTGTGGGCACTACTCTCTTTGGTAGGCGGGCCTAAGCTGTATAAAAAAGGAAGCTGAGTGTGAGCCTGAGAGCAGCCAGTACATGGTGGTTCCTTCGTGGTTTCTGCTTCAAGCTCCTGCCTTGGCTCCTTATGATGGACTGTAATGTACTGTAAGACAAATAGACCCTTTCTTCTCCAAGTTTGTTGTGGTCTATCTTTTCTGCAAGCAGCAAAGAAGCAAGTTAATTCAGATGAGGATGAAGATTCTGTTGGGAATTGGACTAGAAGCCATGTGTATCACAGTTTACCAGTGTCAGAGGTGTGGAACGTCTGCTGAGGGATGCTTCATGCAGTGAGTAGAGATGTCTTAGTTGAGACGCCATGTAGGCTGCAAGTGGCAAAGACACGAGGCGGAGCTGCCCAAGCCCTTTGGAAAACTCACCATGACCCACTTCATGCCAGATGCCAGAGTGTGTGCTATGAATTACTGCTTGGCCTATTACACTTCGGTCTTGCTTTGATTTCCTCCCTTCTTACTGGTCATCCCCATTGCTTCTTTTTAGATGGAATACTCTTAGAATTATGTAATGTGCTCCTTGAATTTTACAGGGCTGCACAGATAAAAGTTTGTCTGAAGTTCAGAGGAAGTTGAGACTTGAACTTTTCAGCAATTCTGGAGCTGTTAAGATTATGGGAACCCTTGGAGATTGATGAATGCATTTTCCATTTTGAAATCAACATGAGTCTTTGGGAGCTAGGGGTGTAGTGTCATGGATTAGCTATGAAATGCCTCCCACCCCAAAAGGGCCATACACTGAAGGTTTGGTCCGGAGCTAGTGGCACCGAGAGTTCAGTCATGGGTAAATGCTCTCTTAGGGGCACATCTTGTTGAAGGAAGAAGCAGGTAACTAGGGGCACGTCTTCGAGGGCTACAGCTTGTCAACCCCTTTTGGTCACGGTCTTTGCTTATGGCTGTGATAAGATGATGGCTCTAGCACAGTCTTTTTGCGTGACATTTTGCCTCGCCACACTCCCAGGAAAAAAATGAAGCCAGTCAACTATGTACTGAGCCATGAGAGAAAAATAGTCTTGTAAAGTTGGTGTTCCTAGATATTTTGTCGCTAGCTGCTACTCAAGTATCAATCTATTCCGTATATTCAGAGATAAGTAATAATGTGTACATTGTTTTTGAATGTTTTGAACATTTAATTGTGTTGCTGTTTCTTTCCTCTCTGTCCCGGCAAGCAGAACATTCTTCCTCAGCATGGTTTGCCGAGGCTCAGGCGGGAGCCACGAGGGGAGGAGTGAGCCCGCCTCGGTCAGTGAAAAGAACTACTGGGGAGAGATTCTGAGGGAATAACTCAACTTATTCGCACAACTCGGGTCTTTATACGGACCTTGTGAGGGTGGAATGGAGATTGGGGTGGGGGGTGTGTGTACAGGAATTTCCTGAAACCGAGGTGTGTTCTCCAGATCTCATAGGAATGTGACAATGTTTTGGCCAAAGCATCAAAGGCAGAGCCCCAGCAGGTTTTATCCATTGGTGAGCAGAAAATAGGTAGGGTCCTGGCCTCTGAGGAAATGGGGTGGGCTGCAGGTTTGGTGGGCCTGTAGAGCCCTGAGGGCAGGGGTGAAGGGGGGACAGGATTCATGGTATATTTCCTGGGATGTTGGGTTGTCAAAGACATATAGTTTCTGAGATTGTTGGGTTGTTGAAGACATATAGTTCCTGGGTTGTTGGGTTGTGAGAACATGTTATCTGGCCTTTGCATTACTACTGCAACAGTTATTTCAAAAAACATGTCTATCCTGATCCCACACAGTCTTTTGCCCAGCTTGTGGAAAGATGCTTATCTGGCCCCTGAAACAGTTATTCAAGACATTTTATTCTGATCCTTACAGTCTTCCTGCAGAACTTTTATGTAGGTGGCAGTTCTCCCTTTTGTCTAGGATGGAGACTTTGGTATGGTCAGGAATAGGTTTTTGACCGTTGCCCTTCAGGCCTAGTTTATGAAACAGTTTCTGCATTAACCACTGTCCACTTTACAAACTAACTTTCCCAATGAAGTCCAAGAGCTGCACTAACCTAGAGGTACTTTCTTAAAAATAAAACATTATTTTGCTTCACTCAAGATTTTATAACAAAATACTGAAGACTGGAAGGCTTGCAATACAATTTCTTTTCAGTGTGGCAGCTGAGAGTCAATCAGGCTTCATGCATCTGTGGTACTCTGGTGCAAGCTTTCCTCCAGGTTGTATACTTCCAAAGCCTTGTATCCTCACATGGTGGTAAAAGATCTAGAGTACTCTCTGTATTTGCATTATAATGACATCTCACCCAAGAAAGGATATAAACATTCATTCAATTGCAAAGACCATGCTGAGGAATTTCCAACAGTAAAAGAACTCTTTCTTTAGCTAGTTTTGCAACATAATGCTCACAGCTTGTATTCATTGATATATTTCCATTATCTGCACTAGTAAGTGANTCACTTACTAGTGCAGATAATGGAAATATATCAATGAATACAAGCTGTGAGCATTATGTTGCAAAACTAGCTAAAGAAAGAGTTCTTTTACTGTTGGAAATTCCTCAGCATGGTCTTTGCAATTGAATGAATGTTTATATCCTTTCTTGGGTGAGATGTCATTATAATGCAAATACAGAGAGTACTCTAGATCTTTTACCACCATGTGAGGATACAAGGCTTTGGAAGTATACAACCTGGAGAAAGCTTGCACCAGAGTACCACAGATGCATGAAGCCTGATTGACTCTCAGCTGCCACACTGAAAAGAATTGTATTGCATGCCTTCCAGTCTTCAGTTTATTGTTATAAAATCTTGAGTGAAGCAAAATAATGGTTTTATTTTTTAAGCAAGTACCTCTAGGTTAGTGCAGCTCTTGGACTTCATTGGGAAAGTTAGTTTGTAAAGTGGACATGTGCCGTTAATGCAAACTGTTTCAGTAAACTAGTGCCTGGAAGGGAAGCGCGTCAAAACCTATTCTCTGACCAATCCAAGTCTCCATCCTACGACAAAAGGGAGAACTGCCACTACATAAAAGTTCTGCAGGAAGACCTGTAAGGATGCAGATAAATGTTTCTTGAACATAACTGTTTCGGGGCCAGATAAGCATCTTTCGCACTAAGCTGCGGCAAAGACTGTGTGTGGATCAGGATAGACATGTTTTTTGAAATAACTGTTGCAGGTAGTCAATGCAAAGGCCAGATAAGCATGTTCTCACAACCCAACAATACCCAGGAACTATATGTCTTCAACAACCCAACAATCTCAGAAACTATATGTCTTTGACAACCCAACATCCCAGGAAATATACCATGAATCCTGTCCCCCTTCACCCCCTGCCCTCAGGGCTCTTACAGGCCCACCAAACCTAGCAGCCCACCCCATTTCCTCAGAGGCCAGGACCCTACCTATTTTCTGCTCACCAATGGATAAAACCTGCCTGGGGCTCTGCCTTTGATGCTTTGGGCCAAAACATTGTCACATTCTTAGATGAGATCTGGAGAACACACTCGGTTTCAGGAAATTCCTGTACATCACACCCCCCACCCCAATCTCCATTCCCACCTCACAAGGTCCGGTATAAAGACCCGAGTTGTGCGAATAAGTTGAGTTATTCCCTCAGAATCTCTCCCGCAGGAGTTCTTTTCACTGACCGAGGCGGGCTCACTCCTCCCCTCGTGGCTCCCGCCTGAGCCTCGGCAAACCATGCTGAGGAAGAATGTTCTGCTTGGCCGGGACAGAGAGGGAAAAAAAGCAACACATATTAAATGTTCAAAACATTCAAAAACAATGTACACATTATTACTTATCTCTGAATATACGGAATAGATTGATACTTGAGTAGCAGCTAGCGACAAAATATCTAGGAACACAACTTTACAAGACTATTTTTCTCTCATGGCTCAGTACATGAGTTGACTGGCTTCATTTTTTTCCTGGGAGTGTGGCGAGGCAAAATGTCACGCAAAAAGACTGTGCTAGAGCCATCATCTTATCACAGCCATAAGCAAAGACCGTGACCAAAAGGGGTTGACAAGCTGTAGCCCTCGAAGACGTGCCCCTAGTTACCTGCTTCTTCCTTCAACAAGATGTGCCCCTAAGAGAGCATTTACCCATGACTGAACTCTCGGTGCCACTAGCTCCGGACCAAACCTTCAGTGTATGGCCCTTTTGGGGTGGGAGGCATTTCATAGCTAATCCATGACACTACACCCCTAGCTCCCAAAGATCTCATGTTGATTTCAAAATGGAAAATGCATTCAGTCCATCTCCAAGGGTTCCCATAATCTTAACAGCTCCAGAATTGCTGAAAAGTTCAAGTCTCAACTCTCCTCTGAGACTTCAGACAAACTTTTATCTGTGCAGCCTCTGTAAAATTCAAAGAGCACATTACATAATTCTAAGAGTATTCCTATTCTAAAAAGAAGCAATGGGGATACCAGTAAGAAGGGAGGAAATCAAAGCAAGACCGAAGTGTAATAGGCCAAGCAGTAATTCTATAGCACCACCTCTGGCATCTGGGGCATGAAGTGGAGTCATGGTGAGTTTTCCAAAGGGCTTGGGCAGCTCCGCCTCGTGTCTTTGCCACTTGCAGCCTACATGGCGTCTCAACTAAGACATCTCTACTCACTGCATGAAGCATCCCTCAGCAGACGTTCCACACCTCTGACACTGGTAAACTGTGATACACATGGCTTCTAGTCCAATTCCCAACAGAATCTTCATCCTCATCTGAATTAACTTGCTTCTTTGCTGCTTGCAGAAAAGATAGACCACAACAAACTTGGAGAAGAAAGGGTCTATTTGTCTTACAGTACATTACAGTCCATCATCAAGGAGCCAGGCAGGAGCTTGAAGCAGAAACCACGAAGGAACCACCTGTACTGTTTGCTCTCTCAGGCTACACACTCAGCTTCCTTTTTTATACAGCTTAGGCCCGCCTACGCAAGAGAGAGTAGTGCCCACAGAGGGAGAGGGGGAGGGCCCTCCATCCATCAATTAGTAATAAAGACAATGCCTCACAGACATGCTCACAGATCAATTTGATCTAGAGCAATTTTTCATATGCAGTTCTCTCTTAAACAAGTGACTCTAGGTTTGTGTCAAGTTGACAGCTGACTAGAACCATTTGAAACTTCATGAGCAATCTTTATTCTCCACATTCCCATGGGAACTCTGGTTTTCTAAGCTACCAAAAGCATTAACCATCAAGCCTACTTTTAAAATTCTCCAGCCCATCTAACAGCATCTCCACATTTATAAGTTCCTCCTTCTGACCAATGTCAAAGACTTCTGGACCACGATATCAGACAGTCATAGTAACAACTTCGTTTTTCCACTTCAAATTTTAGAGAGGGTTTTCAATCTCAGTGACAAGATACTGAAGAAAAACAATGAACGGAGGGAAGGTTTTGAATATTGGGCTCAACAGTTCCAGAGTTCCAATGCATTCCATCTGTCTGCTTTGCCTTTAGGATACAGCAAGGCAGCGCCTCTTAGACAAGAGCATGAGGTGAAGCCAAGCTTCTCACCTAATGGCAGTCAATAAGCAGATAGATACAGAAATAAGAAAGCAGCTAAGGATAATCAGCAGCTATTTCCAAAAAGTAGAAACACAGACGAAAGATAAATGGCAGCTTGTGTTAAATTGGAGCCAATGTTGTAAACTAAGACTATATAATTTTTGTTTGTTATAATCATCTCTTTTGTTTTGTTATAATCATCTCTTCAATGAAACTATCAATATGATTTTCTTAAATTCTCCCATTATAAATATCAATATGTATTCATTCAACTAACTGTTCTGGGGACACTAACAAGGCTTACCCTGAGTGACTTTCCTCCCACTTAGTCCCCACCTCCTTGTATTCACCACTTTACAATATTACTATCAAATTTTGATTCCATCCATTGATTATGTCAGAGCCCTGTGATCCAAATACTTCTCCAAAGCTTATCAGCCAGTAAACAAACCTTCAGAGACACCAGATGCAAACCATAACAGCTAGCCTCCAGAACAGACCTAACGATCCATCCACTTTGCTAGTTATCTCCCTTCTTAGAATTCTGCTATGCTGAATCAGTCCTAGTACTTTTGACCAATAGTAGGTAGTGGGAGTAGCAATGTAGAATTCAAGGATGGGTTATAAAGGACTCTGGAGCTTCACCTGGGTTCTCAAAGATTTCTTACACTAGGAAAAGCTGGTCGCTGTGCCATGAAGACATTTGTGGTGGTTTGAATGAGAAGGTCCTCCACGAGCTCCAAGTGTTTGTACCTCTTTTCCCTTGTTGGTGGCACTGTTTTTGGAGGTTTCAGAACGTGTGGCCTTGTTGGAGGAAACACTCACTGGGGTGGGCTTAGAGCGTTCTTAAGCTTTGCCAGATTTCAGTCACATCTGCTTCCTGTGTCTGCTTGAAGATGTAACCGCATAGCTTTCTGCTCCTGCTGACTGCATCACCATGCCTCCCTGCCATGACCGACTCTATCCCTCTGGAAGCTGGGAACCTTAAAACACAAAAAAGCCCAATAAACTCTTCTTTCTACATGTTGCTTTGGTCAGCGTTTTTATCATCACAGAAACAGAACCGTCACTATACAACACTCAAGCTTCCGAGTAGAGAGACCCAGAAATAAGGAACTGCCTGATGTCTTTGACAATCACTGTCCTGGAAATTGCCCACCATGTAAGTGATGTAGTTCACAGCAGATTATACAGACCCAGACAACCTTTTCCGTGACTGCAGGCCACTGCCACATGGCTGAAACTGCACAAAAGATACCCAGAGAGACCTGCCTAGCTCTTCCCAAATGTCTGACTTACAGAAACCACAAAAAAATAATAAAAATTATTAAGCCACTAATTTGAGTGTGTTTTAAAACATCAGTATATTGCCGGGCGTGGTGGGACACGCTTTTAATCCTAGCAGTCGGGAGGCAGAGGCAAGCAGATCTCTGTGAGTTCAAGGCCAGCCTGGGTCTATATAGTGAGCTCCAGGCCAGCTGGGACTAAGGGAGACCCTGTCTCAAAAAGACCAAAAAAAAAAAAAAAAAAAAAAAAAAATCAGTATAATCTAATGCATAGAGAGAACTTTAGAAAAAAATGCATGTGAATATTTTACTTAAATTATAGAGCTTTGCCTTGCCAATTAAACGTTAATGTGTGAAAGATTTTTTTTTTTTGCTTTCTAAATTAGTCTATATTTTTGTACTTTTCAGAAATAAAGTAAGCTCGAAGGATATCACCTGGTAATTTGCAAGGAAATTTTTCAAAACCTGATGATACAACTCATAGAAACTGACAGTTAACAACCCAGATACTGATACATAAGCCTTCTCTAGTGGAAGTAAATGTCACAGAAGTGGGTCTTTAGAAGACTGTCAAGTCTTGAATAGGATGAGCCTTCTCTGATGATGAATATGGCAGGAAGGCTTTGAAAGTTCCACAAGCCACTCTGAATGAAAAGAACTTTTCAGAGTATGAAGAGAATGCGTCTCACACTTTTTAGGTCCTTTCACGATAGCGCCCACCTTACCCTTTCTGCTTCTATTTTCAATATAGCCTGCTCAATTAGGCACAATAATGGAGGCCTGTGATGTGAAAGCCAGCACAGGTGACAATAAACTGTACAGTAAATACCTTCGTTTAGGAAACATAAGCCTGACATTGGTAGCCTTGTTATGTTTCATTGATCAGGTTCTCTGAGTTTCTTTTCCCCTTACCTTGTTGCTTTTTGGAAACCCGAATTGACTGGAGCAGGTACCAACAGACAAAGTTACTTTAATAGAAAGCTAACACAGAGAAAAACCTCAAAGGAATTTTTAGGAACCTCTTATTTCAAAGCCAATTTTCTGTGCAAAACCTAAACAAGCTAAAATGGAGCAGCCTATTGGTTCCATTGCTAAAAAGATAGTTTTTAATGCTAAAAAAAAAGGCAAAACTTCTATCTCATTGCTTTAAGCTTTATGCTGTTTCTATAATAATTTTATTTATATTTTGAGTGAATAATATTTTAATATGCTTAAAAATAAAACGAGGGTCTGGAGAGATGGCTCAGTGGTTAGGAGAAACTCCTGCTCTCCCAGAGGATCTGGATTCAGTTTGCAGCCTCCATGTGGTGCCAAACAACCATCCATAACTCCAATTCCAGAGGATCTTACTCCCTCTTCTGACTTCCATGGGCACTGCATGACACAGGTGCACTAACATGCAGGCAGCATATTCACATACATCAAATAAAATAAAATATTAATAAAAAATAAAATGATATAAAAAGGTCCAAGTTGAATTTTGTTCTGTCATTGTGAAAAAACAGAACTCTCACCTCAGAAGGGATAAGTTTGTTCTGGAGCCAGATGTGAGTAAGCATGGTTTGGGAACACAGATTCAGGTTACCAACTCCATGTTCAAACATTAGGTAATAATTCAATGAAGTTTTTATAGTAACAGAACAAAGAAAGTCAGAAATTGAGGTGCTTTTCAAATACATTGGTGGAAACATTAGATGGGTAGATTAAAGCCAAGAGNTTTTTTTGTGGTTTCTGTAAGTCAGACATTTGGGAAGAGCTAGGCAGGTCTCTCTGGGTATCTTTTGTGCAGTTTCAGCCATGTGGCAGTGGCCTGCAGTCACGGAAAAGGTTGTCTGGGTCTGTATAATCTGCTGTGAACTACATCACTTACATGGTGGGCAATTTCCAGGACAGTGATTGTCAAAGACATCAGGCAGTTCCTTATTTCTGGGTCTCTCTACTCGGAAGCTTGAGTGTTGTATAGTGACGGTTCTGTTTCTGTGATGATAAAAACGCTGACCAAAGCAACATGTAGAAAGAAGAGTTTATTGGGCTTTTTTTGTGTTTAAGGTTCCCAGCTTCCAGAGGGATGAGAGTCTGTCATGGCAGGGAGGCATGGTGATGCAGTCAGCAGGAGCAGAAAGCTATGCGCTTACATCTTCAAGCAGACACAGGAAGCAGCATGTGACTGGAAATCTGGCAAAGCTTAAGAACGCTCTAAGCCCACCCCAGTGATGTGCTTCCTCCAACAAGGCCACACGTTCTGAAACCTCCAAAAACAGTGCCACCAACAAGGGAAAAGAGGTACAAACACTTGGAGCTCGTGGAGGACCTTCTCATTCAAACCACCACAAATGTCTTCATGGCACAGCGACCAGCTTTTCCTAGTGTAAGAAATCTTTGAGAACCCAGGTGAAGCTCCAGAGTCCTTTATAACCCATCCTTGAATTCTACATTGCTACTCCCACTACCTACTATTGGTCAAAAGTACTAGGACTGATTCAGCATAGCAGAACTCTAAGAAGGGAGATAACTAGCAAAGTGGATGGATCATTAGGTCTGTTCTGGAGGCTAGCTGTTATGGTTTGTATCTGGTGTCCTCTGAAGGCTTGTTTACTGGCTGATAAGCTTTGGAGAAGTATTTGGATCACAGGGCTCTGACATAATCAATGGATGGAATCAAAATTTGATAGTAATATTGTAAAGTGGTGAATACAAGGAGGTGGGGACTAAGTGGGAGGAAAGTCACTCAGGGTAAGCCTTGTTAGTGTCCCCAGAACAGTTAGTTGAATGAATACATATTGATATTTATAATGGAAGAATTTAAGAAAATCATATTGATAGTTTCATTGAAGAGATGATTATAACAAAACAAAAGAGATGATTATAACAAACAAAAATTATATAGTCTTAGTTTACAACATTGGCTCCAATTTAACACAAGCTGCCATTTATCTTTCGTCTGTGTTTCTACTTTTTGGAAATAGCTGCTGATTATCCTTAGCTGCTTTCTTATTTCTGTATCTATCTGCTTATTGACTGCCATTAGGTGAGAAGCTTGGCTTCACCTCATGCTCTTGTCTAAGAGGCGCTGCCTTGCTGTATCCTAAAGGCAAAGCAGACAGATGGAATGCATTGGAATCTCTGGAACTGTGAGCCCAAATATTCAAACCTTCCCTCCGTTACATTGTTTTTCTTCAGTATCTTGTCACTGAGATTGAAAACCCTCTCTAAAATTTGAAGTGGAAAAACGAAGTTGTTACTATGACTGTCTGATATCGTGGTCCAGAAGTCTTTGACATTGGTCAGAAGGAGGAACTTATAAATGTGGAGATGCTGTTAGATGGGCTGGAGAATTTTAAAAGTAGAGCTTGATGGTTAATGCTTTTGGTAGCTTAGAAAACCAGAGTTCCCATGGGAATGTGGAGAATAAAGACTGCTCATGAAGTTTCAAATGGTTCTAGTCAGCTGTCAACTTGACACAAACCTAGAGTCACTTGTTTAAGAGAGAACTGCATATGAAAAATTGCTTAGATCAAATTGATCTGTGAGCATGTCTGTGAGGCATTGTCTTTATTACTAATTGATGGAGGAGGGCCCTGCCCTCTCCCTCTGTGGGCACTACTATCTCTTGGTAGGCGGGCCTAAGCTGTATAAAAAAGGAAGCTGAGTGTGAGCCTGAGAGCAAACCAGTACATGGGGTTCCTTCGTGGTTTCTGCTTCAAGCTCCTGCCTTGGCTTCCTTGATGATGGACTGTAATGTAACTTGTAAGACAAATAGACCCTTTCTTCTCCAAGTTTGTTGTGGTCTATCTTTTCTGCAAGCAGCAAAGAAGCAAGTTAATTCAGATGAGGATGAAGATTCTGTTGGGAATTGGACTAGAAGCCATGTGTATCACAGTTTACCAGTGTCAGAGGTGTGGAACGTCTGCTGAGGGATGCTTCATGCAGTGAGTAGAGATGTCTTAGTTGAGACGCCATGTAGGCTGCAAGTGGCAAAGACACGAGGCGGAGCTGCCCAAGCCCTTTGGAACTCACATGAAGCCACTTCATGCCCCAGATGCCAGAGGTGGTGCTATAGAATTACTGCTTGGCCTATTACACTTCGGTCTTGCTTTGATTTCCTCCCTTCTTACTGGTATCCCCATTGCTTCTTTTTAGAATAGGAATATTTACTCTTAGAATTATGTAATGTGCTCTTTGAATTTTACAGAGGCTGCACAGATAAAAGTTTGTCTGAAGTCTCAGAGGAGAGTTGAGACTTGAACTTTTCAGCAATTCTGGAGCTGTTAAGATTATGGGAACCCTTGGAGATGGACTGAATGCATTTTCCATTTTGAAATCAACATGAGTCTTTGGGAGCTAGGGGTGTAGTGTCATGGATTAGCTATGAAATGCCTCCCACCCCAAAAGGGCCATACACTGAAGGTTTGGTCCGGAGCTAGTGGCACCGAGAGTTCAGTCATGGGTAAATGCTCTCTTAGGGGCACATCTTGTTGAAGGAAGAAGCAGGTAACTAGGGGCACGTCTTCGAGGGCTACAGCTTGTCAACCCCTTTTGGTCACGGTCTTTGCTTATGGCTGTGATAAGATGATGGCTCTAGCACAGTCTTTTTGCGTGACATTTTGCCTCGCCACACTCCCAGGAAAAAAATGAAGCCAGTCAACTATGTACTGAAGCCATGAGAGAAAAATAGTCCTTGTAAAGTTGGTGTTCCTAGATATTTTGTCGCTAGCTGCTACTCAAGTATCAATCTATTCCGTATATTCAGAGATAAGTAATAATGTGTACATTGTTTTTGAATGTTTTGAACATTTAATATGTGTTGCTGTTTCTTCCTCTCTGTCCCGGCAAGCAGAACATTCTTCCTCAGCATGGTTTGCCGAGGCTCAGGCGGGAGCCACGAGGGGAGGAGTGAGCCCGCCTCGGTCAGTGAAAAGAACTAACTGGGGAGAGATTCTGAGGGAATAACTCAACTTTATTCGCACAACTCGGGTCTTTATACCGGACCTTGTGAGGTGGGAATGGAGATTGGGGGGGGGGGGTGTACAGGAATTTCCTGAAACCGAGGTGTGTTCTCCAGATCTCTATAGGAATGTGACAATGTTTTGCCCAAAGCATCAAAGGCAGAGCCACCAGGCAGGTTTTATCCATTGGTGAGCAGAAAATAGGTAGGGTCCTGGCCGGTACTTTTTGATGACAGGGGTCTCCCTTAGGTCCCAGCTGGCCTGGAGCTCACTATATAGACAGGCTGGCCTTGAACTCACAGAGATCTGCTGCCTTGCTCCCAGTGCTAGGATTAAAAGCGTGCGCCACCACCCCGGCAATATACTGATGTTTTAAAACACACTCAAAATTAGTGGCTTAATAATCTTTATTATTTTTTTGTGGTTTCTGTAAGTCAGACATTTGGGAAGAGCTAGGCAGGTCTCTCTGGGTATCTTTTGTGCAGTTTCAGCCATGTGGCAGTGGCCTGCAGTCACGGAAAAGGTTGTCTGGGTCTGTATAATCTGCTGTGAACTACATCACTTACATGGTGGGCAATTTCCAGGACAGTGATTGTCAAAGACATCAGGCAGTTCCTTATTTCTGGGTCTCTCTACTCGGAAGCTTGAGTGTTGTATAGTGACGGTTCTGTTTCTGTGATGATAAAAACGCTGACCAAAGCAACATGTAGAAAGAAGAGTTTATGGGCTTTTTTGGTTTAAGGTTCAGCTCCAGAGGATGAGAGTCTGTCATGGCAGGGAGGCATGGTGATGCAGTCAGCAGGACAGAAAGCTATGCGGCTACATCTTCAAGCAGACACAGGAAGCAGTGCATTGACTGGAAATCTGGCAAAGCTAAGAACGCTCTAAGCCCACCCCAGTGATGTGTTCCTCCAACAAGGCCACACGTTCTGAAACCTCCAAAAACAGTGCCACCAACAAGGGAAAAGAGGTACAAACACTTGGAGCTCGTGGAGGACCTTCTCATTCAAACCACCACAAATTCTTCTGGCACAGCGACCAGCTTTTCCTAGTGTAAGAAATCTTTGAGAACCCAGGTGAAGCTCCAGAGTCCTTTATAACCCATCCTTGAATTCTACATTGCTACTCCCACTACCTACTATTGGTCAAAAGTACTAGGACTGATTCAGCATAGCAGAATTCTAAGAAGGGAGATAACTAGCAAAGTGGATGGATCGTTAGGTCTGTTCTGGAGGCTAGCTGTTATGGTTTGCATCTGGTGTCTCTGAAGGTTTGTTTACTGGCTGATAAGCTTTGGAGAAGTATTTGGATCACAGGGCTCTGACATAATCAATGGATGGAATCAATCTGTTTGACAAGCTTTTTCTTTTCAATGGCTTTTGTTCTCATCTTATCGTTCATCTCTGAAGTTTGTCACATTGAAGAAACTTAGCTTGAAAAAAAAATCAATTTCTTCAGAAGTTTCCTAAGAGGGAGCAATGGAAGCATTGTATGACTCAACATCAAGTCAAACTCCATGAAAGCTTTTCTTACTCATTTAAAACTCAAAGATCCATTTATGGACCTTGTTCCCATTGATGAACTTTTCATTCTCTAAACTCTCATTTGCCCACTGTAGTGTATATCTCAATACATCTTATAAAGTGAATTCACTAGGATCTAAGTTGAGAGCCAGACCACAGCCCTGAATCTAATTTCGACCTGTTCTCAATAAGAGTAACATTACCTGAATTTAATAGCTTGGATTAATAGTCTGTTATGTTTGTGAGATGCATCTATACTGGGTTGAGAGCATGACTTAGTAAAGTGTTACACAGGCATGAGGAGCTATGTTCAGATTCCCAGGAACCATATAAGTGCCAGGCATGGTGGTAAGCACTTGTAGTTCCTCCACTGAGAAGACACAGACAGGAAGATTCCTGCAGCACTATGGTAAACCAGCCTAACTAATTGGTGAGCTCCAGTTTTAGTGAGAGATTGTATCTCAAAAAGTAAGAAATTGAGGAAGACACTCAGTGTCAACCTGTGGCCTTCACATGCATGTGCACACGTGAATACACACACCCACATGAACATGCACGTATACTGCACACACATTGATACATTTTATATATGGTTTATATTTTAGTTGAAGTTATTAATTTTTCAGTAGTAATGCATTGAGTAGATATACCAAAATTTGGCCATTCTTCTTCATTGACAGTTTATTTTTCAGTTTGGGTCTATGGTTGGACATGCTGTTGTCTATATCCCTATAATCCTAGCACTTGAAAGGTTAAAGCAGAAGGCCTGCACATTTAAGACTACCTTGAGCTATATAGTGAGACCTGGTCTTTTAAAAAAGAGTATAGTATATCTATGAAAAAGTTTTAACTCAACACATGAATATAAATATTTCTACCAGCCTACAGTTTGAGCGACTTCTACTCAGTAAGCCGGTGTCCTCTGAAATTCCTTGCGTTCACTTGTCTCCAGATTTCAGGGTAATGGTGTAACCTGTGACCTCAATTCTTGGGTGAGTTCACAAAAATCATTTATAGTCTGTTCAGCGTTTTTCTTGTTGCAAACACCAGGTGAGTATTTTCCACCAAGTTCTTCATGTGTGAGAACTGAAAATGGAAGCTGAACCTCTTATTTTTATGCATAAAATATTTGAGCCTTTGGATTTTCTTCTACAATTTGAACAGTGTAATATTTGTGGAGTGTCTTAGCCAAGAAAAATTATGGAAGTAAATAAACCCAAGCATATTTAAAACTGAAGTAACCTATCTTAATTGATTTTAAATTGATTTTATTTATAAACCTTCTGTACCTATGCTTTCCCACATATCTCCAAATAGTTCCTATTTGAAGCAATTTACTCATTCAAAGACCTTCGAAAGTGGTTGGGAATGTAGGAAAAGATCCAAGCCGGTCTTTCTTCTGTTGAAAATACCCTTAAGTAAGCTGTGAGGAACAAGGTTGAAGCTAACAGAACAAATGATGTGTTAGGATCATGACAATGAATGATCTGGGCCATCACAGGCCTCCATTATTGTGCCTAATTGAGCAGGCTATATTGAAAATAGAAGCAGAAAGGGTAAGGTGGGCGCTATCGTGAAAGGACCTAAAAAGTGTGAGACGCATTCTCTTCATACTCTGAAAAGTTCTTTTCATTCAGAGTGGCTTGTGGAACTTTCAAAGCCTTCCTGCCATATTCATCATCAGAGAAGGCTCATCCTATTCAAGACTTGACAGTCTTCTAAAGACCCACTTCTGTGACATTTACTTCCACTAGAGAAGGCTTATGTATCAGTATCTGGGTTGTTAACTGTCAGTTTCTATGAGTTGTATCATCAGGTTTTGAAAAATTTCCTTGCAAATTACCAGGTGATATCCTTCGAGCTTACTTTATTTCTGAAAAGTACAAAAATATAGACTAATTTAGAAAGCAAAAAAAAAAAATGCTTTCACAAACATTAACGTTTAATTGGCAAGGCAAAGCTCTATAATTTAAGTAAAATATTCACATGCATTTTTTTCTAAAGTTCTCTCTATGCATTAGATTATACTGATTTTTTTTTTTTTTTTTTTTTTTTTTTTTTTTT
>VZQC01005293.1:0-12240 GCA_009823505.1 Rhizomys pruinosus | reverse complement strand
TATATTTATTGGATATATATCTAACAACGAAAATGTTCATCTCTCTAAGGATTTGAAATGAAAAAGAAAAAAAAAAGAAATTACTGTTTTTGTGAAATGATCAATGGTTTTAAAAAGAAGGCAAATCAGAAAAAAAATGGCCCAGATGGAAGTGATTTCTACAAAGAAAACGACAGTTTATCCCTCCACAACAAAGACAACAAATGCTTCTAACTCAACAAGGTCTAAGGTGACATGGAATTTATACTAACAGAAGAATTAGAAATGAAGAATGGGATTGGAGAGATAGCTCAGGAGTTAAGAGCCACACTGCCTGCTCCCAAAGAGGACCAGGATTCACATCCTAGCACCACATGGCCTAACAACCTTCTGAAACTCTAGTTCCAGGGGATCTGACACCCTCTTCTGACCTCTGTGGGCATCGTGGGTGCACTCACAAGCATGCAGAGAATACACTTATACATATAAAAAATAAAAATAATAACCACAAAAAAATCAATTCAGAATGACTCATTTCAGTTGATGTATGTGTATTTCATGGGATGAAAATAGTCACTCAGATTAGCTAGCAGAAAAAACTGAAAGGGCAGCTCAAGAAATCACCAGAGAACACAAGGAAGGAAACAAAGAGGCAAATGTAATGAAGTGGGCATTAACAGCATTGACGGTAGACCCAGAAAATGAGGAGATAATATGAAATAAACAGAATTGTGTCCAGATGTGTGTGCATGTGAGAGTCCCCAGGCAAATTCAGAACTACTTCCTGTGTTCCTTCCAGGATGCTGGCCAAGCCTTTGAGGAGTTGAGTTTGGGTATGTCTACGGTTCAAAATAAATACATCAGATGTTTTTGGTTTTGTTGTTGTTTGTTTTTTTTGACAGAGTCTCCCTAGTCACAGCCTGCTTGGAAGTCACGATGTGGATCAGGGTGGCTTCAGGCTTGCAGAGCCCCACCTGCTTCTGCCTCCCAAGGGCTGGGATTAAAAACATGGCTTCAACAGCTGGAGAGATGGCTCAGCAGTTAAGAGCACCAACTGCTTTTGCAGAGGACTGAGGTTTGATTCCCAGCACCCACATGGTGTCTAAGAACCATCTTTGACTCCAGTTCCAGGGGAATCTGACACCTTTTTCTGACCTCTGCAGCATTGCACGACACGGGTGCACCAACCTACATGTAGACAGTACATTCATACACACAAACAATAATAAGAAAAAAAAATGGCTTCAGAATTTTTTTTGTGTGCTTTTGAGACAGAGTCTCTCTGTAGCCCCAGCTGGCCTCGGAACTTTCTATGTAGACCAGGCTGGCCTTGAATTAACAGAGATTCACCTGCCTCTGCCTCTGGAGTGCCGAGATTAAAGGCAAATGCCACCTTACCTGGCTCAGAATATTTTTTAAAGGTCATAAATTAGTCACTTGCTGTCAATCTTCTTAAAAAGCCAAATACTAAAGGGCAAAAATGAAATGCAAATAGTTATGGCAGAAAATAATCTGTTCCTGACATGCTCCTGTTCATTGCAGCAATAAAGAGACATTTATACACAAACGACAGCCAACCCCAGGATTTAGTCTGCTTACTTCTCTTGGAATTATTACAGGGAAGAATGTTAATTAAAAATTACACATGGAGAAAATGTGGTCTAATGTGAACACAACTTAATTTAAATTCAAAACTACAATTTATTGAGTTCAAAGATATGTAGCACCTAAAAACAAAATTAAAATAATGATAACCTAAGCTTGGTGTGATGGCAGACATTTGCAATCTCAGCGCTCCAGAGACTGATGCAGGGGGATCAGGAGTTTGAACTCTACCTGGGCTACCTAGCAAGATCTTATTGCCTCAAAATAAATAAATTGTATTTAAATATATTAAATTTTAATTTTAAAAATGATTATCTCTATTTTAAAATTCTTATTTCAACCAAAACATCAACAATGGAAAAATACTTAAAACTATTCATCTCTCATTTTCAAGTGGAAATCAATAAGCAATTTTTAGTTTTTAACTTGCTAGAAAAACACGTTGACATATAACTAAGACAAAGGTGATCTATCTTAGTTAGCAGAGTAGGTGGCACTTGGCCCTACGGGTGCCTAGGTGCATGTTCCACACCTCCAAGCAGAGAGGTAGCCACCATTCAAACAGGGTGGGAGAGTTCCAGTAAGCAGAGAGACACTAGGGGGAGCTCTAAATTCTATGTACAAACTTCTCAGTATGTCAAGCACCGGGTAGGCATGCATGTGGAAGAAAAGGGTCTTAGAAAATCAAAGGGGAAGAGAGGCTCCTGGAAGGTGAATACAAGGTGTCCTGAGATATTAGACATTGTCTGAGTGCTAGAAATACAGTCAGAAGCTTAAATCCCACCAATGTGATGGTATTTGGAAAACCTCAGGATTTCTACAAAGCAGTGAGGGACAGGAAGAACCTCTGTCCAAGCTAAAATTGACATGTTTTAACAAAGTCTGAAATTCCACCTCCAATGCTCAAGGTGCTCCAACACTTAATTAATTGTCAATGGAGCAAAGCAATATTTTTTTCAGTTAAAGCTAGCAGTGGATAGTTAGGAGGCAGTTCTCTTTTGTTAGGATGGAGACTTTGGTATGGTCCAGCAGAATAGGTTTTTGACTCGTTGCCCTTCAGGCCTAGTTTATGAAACAGTTTCTGCATTAACCACTGTCCACTTTACAAACTAACTTTCCCAATGAAGTCCAAGAGCTGCACTAACCTAGAGGTACTTTCTTTAAAAATAAAAACATATTTGCTTCACTCAAGATTTTATAACATAATACTGAAGACTGGAAGGCTTGCAATACAATTTCTTTTCAGTGTGGCAGCTGAGAGTCAATCAGGCTTCATGCATCTGTGGTACTCTGGTGCAAGCTTTCTCCAGGTTGTATACTTCCAAAGCCTTGTATCCTCACATGGTGGTAAAAGATCTAGAGTACTCTCTGTATTTGCATTATAATGACATCTCACCCAAGAAAGGATATAAACATTCATTCAATTGCAAAGACCATGCTGAGGAATTTCCAACAGTAAAAGAACTCTTTCTTTAGCTAGTTTTGCAACATAATGCTCACAGCTTGTATTCATTGATATATTTCCATTATCTGCACTAGTAAGTGATTTAAAGTTAAATCAACAAGTATTTCCACAAGAATACGCTTTAACTGTTTCTGTTTGTGAATTTTAATGCCATGTTCCAAGTTACTTTGTTTAAATTATCATCTTCAGAAAGTCTTTGGTACAAAAAAATGAGCATTCTCTACTTGAGTGTCAACAAAGAAAAGTATTGATGCTGTTGGCTGCATTCATGTCCAGCCATTTCTCCTGTGAAGACTCTATTTTTGACTGCAGAGGAGTGTGCCTAATGGAAGAAAAACAGGCTGTGAGAAAACTGTGTGTCTTTTGCACCTGCATTCATCTTGTAGGCAGGTGTGTATAGCTGCTTTAAATGAGTTTGCATAATATGGTACACTTTTTCATCACTGTGCCAGAACAAATAATCAGACTCCAGAAAGAGATCTGTGCTTAAAGAAATCTGTCGATAAGTCGACAGAGTTGATCTCTGTAAAGAGCTATGGGCTAGACTGCTTAAGTGCTTGCTTGGAAGACTGTTATGAAGACAAAACTTCTGAGGATGCCACTGGCAGTGCAGGCCAAAGCTTCAGTTATTTACTATACCAGTATTTTAAGATCAATATTCTTTTAATTTATACAATTTGGAACCCACCTAGGACTTTACATCTCTGTATGTCACTACACTGTCTAGAGAAGGCCGTTTATGAAGATGTGATATGTGAAAGCCAGCACAGGTGACAATAAACTGTACAGTAAATACCTTCGTTTAGGAAACATAAGCCTGACATTGGTAGCCTTGTTATGTTTCATTGATCAGGTTCTCTGAGTTTCTTTTCCCTTACCTTGTTGCTTTTTGGAAACCCGAATTGACTGGAGCAGGTACCAACAGACAAAGTTACTTTAATAGAAAGCTAACACAGAGAAAAACCTCAAAGGAATTTTAGGGAACCTCTTATTTCAAAGCCAATTTCTGTGCAAACCTAAACAAGCTAAAATGGAGCAGCCTATTGGTTCCATTGCTAAAAAGATAGTTTTTAATGCTTAAAAAAAAGGCAAAACTTCTATCTCATTGCTTTAAGCTTTATGCTGTTTCTATAATAATTTTTATTTATATTTTGAGTGAATAATATTTTAATATGCTTAAAAATAAAACGAGGGTCTGGAAGATGGCTCAGTGGTTAGGAGAAACTCCTGTCTCCCAGAGGATCTGGATTCAGTTTGCAGCCTCCATGTGGTGCCAAACCACCATCCATAACTCCAATGTCCAGAGAATCTTACGCCCTCTTCTGACTTCCATGGGCACTGCATGACACAGGTGCAACTAACATCAGGCAGCATATTCACATACATCAAATAAAATAAAATATTTTTATAAAAAATAAAAATATAAAAAGGTCCAAGTTGAATTTTGTTCTGTCATTGTGAAAAAACAGAACTCTCACCTCAAAGGATAAGTTTGTTCTGGAGCCAGATGTGAGTAAGCATGGTTTGGGAACACAGATTCAGGTTACCAACTCCATGTTCAAACATTAGGTAATAATTCATGAAGTTTTTATAGTAACAGAACAAAGAAAGTCAGAAATTGAGGTGCTTTTCAAATACATTGGTGGAAACATTAGATGGGTAGATTAAAGCCAAGAGGGGAAACTCTGTGATAGGCCTCAGACACTATCGTAGCCTTTTGATTGGTAGAAGCATTTCAAAAGGTTTTATCTCTTAGTCAAAAGGATGGAAGATCCAAAGAGGTGAGCAATTAGTGACTATCAGGCTGAAGATGGCCCCAGATGACCGTAATTAGGCTCTGGACTTGCAGCATTCCAACCTCTCTACAGTTATTGAAGTTCTAATCAGTTATTCCAGCCTTGCAGGAAGCTCAGTGGAAGGTTTAATTCTCAGAACCTCTGTTCACAGCTCCTATTGTTATTTCTTTCCATCCTCAGTACATAACGATTTTGCTCTTTTTCTTTGTTTAGATACAATCAAATATTAACAATATGGATGGATCCCTCTTTCCTCTGCGTCCTGTCACTCTTCTGAATTTTGTGTTTCATATTGAATCTCATCTTGGAATTTGATTCTAGAGACCTTTCTACATCAGTTAGAAGAAGGCTTTCTTTTTTCTTTAATAGCAGGATAGATGTGGCACAATTTCTCCTATTAATAAACATTTAAGTTGTTTCTAGTCCTTTCTCTGGAAAAGTCATTTGCCCTGTAATGGACAAATGTTCACTGTGTCATCTCACTGATTGTGAGAGGGTATCTGTAAGGTTAGGTTCGCCTGAAACATCATCCTTTCTAATTTAACTATTGTTTAGACAGGGTCTCCCTGTAGGCCCCAGCTGGCCTGGAACTCACTCTGTAGACCAGGCTGGCCTTGAACTCACAAAGATCTGCCTGCTTATCTTTTAGCTCCCAGTAGGGTGGACTTTATTTTTCATGTAGAACAGGCTAGCCTCAAAGTCACGGAGATCTGCCTGCCTTCTTCCTCCAGAGTACTGGGCTTAAAGACTTTGTGTGTGCTACCACAGGGGCTGTGCTTCTCCCTTGAGCATGTCTTAATTTTTTTCTGAATATTTCTTTTTCTCCTAATTCTCATGTTACACCTATTTAAATAATGTTAATAAAATCTTCATCTTTGCTTCATAAACAGGCTAGATGTGAATTTTTTTCAGCATTGAAACCACAAATCTGAGTCCTGGTTTGGCCTGAGTCAAGTTCTCTAGAACTCTTGGGAAATTCCTTAGGCTTTTGAAGAGAACAGTGGGATCTGTGCTTCTCTTACCTGTGCCCCAAATGCTGAGAGATTAAAACAGTTTCATTGCTATATTTCCAGCACCTTTTTTAAAAAAAAGATATTTTATTATTTCTATTTTTTTATGTGTACAAGTATATTGCCCGCATGTATGTAAATGGTAAATGCACCCATCCTGAATTCCTGCAGAGGTCAGAAGAGAGCTGATCCCCTAGAACTAGAGATACAGACAGTTGCTAGTCACCATGTATGTGCTGGAAATCAAACCCAGGTCCTCTGCAAGAGCAGCCAGTGATCTGAGCCATCTCTCCAGCTGCTCCAGCTTCCTTTTATATGATCACATAAGTGATGGTTTCATGTGGGTCATGTTATTAATATTGATATAATTAATAATTGTTCAGAGAAACATCTATCCAGGGCAGGCAATGTAGTTGACTTTATATATACATACATATGCATATATAAATATATAATATATATATATAATATTATATGGATAGAATATCTAACAACGAAAATGTTCATCTCTCTAAGGATTTGAAATGAAAAAAGAAAACGTGAGAAGCTTGGCTTCACCTCATGCTCTTGTCTAAGAGGCGCTGCCTTGCTGTATCCTAAAGGCAAAGCAGACAGATGGAATGCATTGGAATCTCTGGAACTGTGAGCCCAAATATTCAAACCTTCCCTCCGTTACATTGTTTTTCTTCAGTATCTTGTCACTGAGATTGAAAACCCTCTCTAAAATTTGAAGTGGAAAAACGAAGTTGTTACTATGACTGTCTGATATCGTGGTCCAGAAGTCTTTGACATTGGTCAGAAGGAGGAACTTATAAATGTGGAGATGCTGTTAGATGGGCTGGAGAATTTTAAAAGTAGAGCTTGATGGTTAATGCTTTTGGTAGCTTAGAAAACCAGAGTTCCCATGGGAATGTGGAGAATAAAGATTGCTCATGAAGTTTCAAATGGTTCTAGTCAGCTGTCAACTTGACACAAACCTAGAGTCACTTGTTTAAGAGAGAACTGCATATGAAAAATTGCTTAGATCAAATTGATCTGTGAGCATGTCTGTGAGGCATTGTCTTTATTACTAATTGATGGAGGAGGGCCCTGCCCTCTCCCTCTGTGGGCACTACTATCTCTTGGTAGGCGGGCCTAAGCTGTATAAAAAAGGAAGCTGAGTGTGAGCCTGAGAGCAAACCAGTACATGGGGTTCCTTCGTGGTTTCTGCTTCAAGCTCCTGCCTTGGCTTCCTTGATGATGGACTGTAATGTAACTTGTAAGACAAATAGACCCTTTCTTCTCCAAGTTTGTTGTGGTCTATCTTTTCTGCAAGCAGCAAAGAAGCAAGTTAATTCAGATGAGGATGAAGATTCTGTTGGGAATTGGACTAGAAGCCATGTGTATCACAGTTTACCAGTGTCAGAGGTGTGGAACGTCTGCTGAGGGATGCTTCATGCAGTGAGTAGAGATGTCTTAGTTGAGACGCCATGTAGGCTGCAAGTGGCAAAGACACGAGGCGGAGCTGCCCAAGCCCTTTGGAACTCACATGACGCCACTTCATGCCCCAGATGCCAGAGGTGGTGCTATAGAATTACTGCTTGGCCTATTACACTTCGGTCTTGCTTTGATTTCCTCCCTTCTTACTGGTATCCCCATTGCTTCTTTTTAGAATAGGAATACTCTTAGAATTATGTAATGTGCTCTTTGAATTTTACAGAGGCTGCACAGATAAAAGTTTGTCTGAAGTCTCAGAGGAGAGTTGAGACTTGAACTTTTCAGCAATTCTGGAGCTGTTAAGATTATGGGAACCCTTGGAGATGGACTGAATGCATTTTCCATTTTGAAATCAACATGAGTCTTTGGGAGCTAGGGGTGTAGTGTCATGGATTAGCTATGAAATGCCTCCCACCCCAAAAGGGCCATACACTGAAGGTTTGGTCCGGAGCTAGTGGCACCGAGAGTTCAGTCATGGGTAAATGCTCTCTTAGGGGCACATCTTGTTGAAGGAAGAAGCAGGTAACTAGGGGCACGTCTTCGAGGGCTACAGCTTGTCAACCCCTTTTGGTCACGGTCTTTGCTTATGGCTGTGATAAGATGATGGCTCTAGCACAGTCTTTTTGCGTGACATTTTGCCTCGCCACACTCCCAGGAAAAAAATGAAGCCAGTCAACTATGTACTGAAGCCATGAGAGAAAAATAGTCCTTGTAAAGTTGGTGTTCCTAGATATTTTGTCGCTAGCTGCTACTCAAGTATCAATCTATTCCGTATATTCAGAGATAAGTAATAATGTGTACATTGTTTTTGAATGTTTTGAACATTTAATATGTGTTGCTGTTTCTTCCTCTCTGTCCCGGCAAGCAGAACATTCTTCCTCAGCATGGTTTGCCGAGGCTCAGGCGGGAGCCACGAGGGGAGGAGTGAGCCCGCCTCGGTCAGTGAAAAGAACTAACTGGGGAGAGATTCTGAGGGAATAACTCAACTTTATTCGCACAACTCGGGTCTTTATACCGGACCTTGTGAGGTGGGAATGGAGATTGGGGGGGGGGGGTGTACAGGAATTTCCTGAAACCGAGGTGTGTTCTCCAGATCTCTATAGGAATGTGACAATGTTTTGCCCAAAGCATCAAAGGCAGAGCCACCAGGCAGGTTTTATCCATTGGTGAGCAGAAAATAGGTAGGGTCCTGGCCTCTGAGGAAATGGGGTGGGCTGCAGGTTTGGTGGGCCTGTAAGAGCCCTGAGGGCAGGGGGTGAAGGGGGGACAGGATTCATGGTATATTTCCTGGGATTGTTGGGTTGTCAAAGACATATAGTTTCTGAGATTGTTGGGTTGTTGAAGACGTATAGTTCCTGAGATTGTTGGGTTGTGAGAACATGCTTATCTGGCCTTTGCATTAACTACCTGCAACAGTTATTTCAAAAAACATGTCTATCCTGATCCCCACACAGTCTTTCTGCAGCTTGTGGAAAGATGCTTATCTGGCCCCTGAAACAGTTATTTCAAAGACATGTTTATCCTGATCCTTACAGTCTTCCTGCAGAACTTTTATGGTAGGTGGCAGTTCTCCCTTTTGTCTAGGATGGAGACTTTGGTATGGTCAGCAGAATAGGTTTTTGACTCGTTGCCCTTCAGGACTAGTTTATGAAACAGTTTCTGCATTAACCACTGTCCACTTTACAAACTAACTTTCCCAATGAAGTCCAAGAGCTGCACTAACCTAGAGGTACTTTCTTTAAAAATAAAAACATTATTTTGCTTCACTCAAGATTTTATAACATAATACTGAAGACTGGAAGGCTTGCAATACAATTTCTTTTCAGTGTGGCAGCTGAGAGTCAATCAGGCTTCATGCATCTGTGGTACTCTGGTGCAAGCTTTCTCCAGGTTGTATACTTCCAAAGCCTTGTATCCTCACATGGTGGTAAAAGATCTAGAGTACTCTCTGTATTTGCATTATAATGACATCTCACCCAAGAAAGGATATAAACATTCATTCAATTGCAAAGACCATGCTGAGGAATTTCCAACAGTAAAAGAACTCTTTCTTTAGCTAGTTTTGCAACATAATGCTCACAGCTTGTATTCATTGATATATTTCCATTATCTGCACTAGTAAGTGATTTAAAGTTAAATCAACAAGTATTTCCACAAGAATACGCTTTAACTGTTTCTGTTTGTGAATTTTAATGCCATGTTCCAAGTTACTTTGTTTAAATTATCATCTTCAGAAAGTCTTTGGTACAAAAAAATGAGCATTCTCTACTTGAGTGTCAACAAAGAAAAGTATTGATGCTGTTGGCTGCATTCATGTCCAGCCATTTCTCCTGTGAAGACTCTATTTTTGACTGCAGAGGAGTGTGCCTAATGGAAGAAAAACAGGCTGTGAGAAAACTGTGTGTCTTTTGCACCTGCATTCATCTTGTAGGCAGGTGTGTATAGCTGCTTTAAATGAGTTTGCATAATATGGTACACTTTTTCATCACTGTGCCAGAACAAATAATCAGACTCCAGAAAGAGATCTGTGCTTAAAGAAATCTGTCGATAAGTTGACAGAGTTGATCTCTGTAAAGAGCTAATGGGCTAGACTGCTTAAGTGCTTGCTTGGAAGACTGTTATGAAGACAAAACTTCTGAGGATGCCACTGGCAGTGCAGGCCAAAGCTTCAGTTATTTACTATACCAGTATTTTAAGATCAATATTCTTTTAATTTATACAATTTGGAACCCACCTAGGACTTTACATCTCTGTATGTCACTACACTGTCTAGAGAAGGCGTTTATGAAGATGTGATATGTGAAAGCCAGCACAGGTGACAATAAACTGTACAGTAAATACCTTCGTTTAGGAAACATAAGCCTGACATTGGTAGCCTTGTTATGTTTCATTGATCAGGTTCTCTGAGTTTCTTTTCCCCTTACCTTGTTGCTTTTTGGAAACCCGAATTGACTGGAGCAGGTACCAACAGACAAAGTTACTTTAATAGAAAGCTAACACAGAGAAAAACCTCAAAGGAATTTTTAGGAACCTCTTATTTCAAAGCCAATTTTCTGTGCAAAACCTAAACAAGCTAAAATGGAGCAGCCTATTGGTTCCATTGCTAAAAAGATAGTTTTTAATGCTCAAAAAAAAGGCAAAACTTCTATCTCATTGCTTTAAGCTTTATGCTGTTTCTATAATAATTTTATTTATATTTTGAGTGAATAATATTTTAATATGCTTAAAAATAAAACGAGGGTCTGGAGAGATGGCTCAGTGGTTAGGAGAAACTCCTGCTCTCCCAGAGGATCTGGATTCAGTTTGCAGCCTCCATGTGGTGCCAAACCACCATCCATAACTCCAATTCCAGAGAATCTTACGCCCTCTTCTGACTTCCATGGGCACTGCATGACACAGGTGCACTAACATGCAGGCAGCATATTCACATACATCAAATAAAATAAAATATTTATAAAAAATAAAACGATATAAAAAGGTCCAAGTTGAATTTTGTTCTGTCATTGTGAAAAAACAGAACTCTCACCTCAGAAGGGATAAGTTTGTTCTGGAGCCAGATGTGAGTAAGCATGGTTTGGGAACACAGATTCAGGTTACCAACTCCATGTTCAAACATTAGGTAATAATTCAATGAAGTTTTTATAGTAACAGAACAAAGAAAGTCAGAAATTGAGGTGCTTTTCAAATACATTGGTGGAAACATTAGATGGGTAGATTAAAGCCAAGAGGGGAAACTCTGTGATAGGCCTCAGACACTATCGTAGCCTTTTGATTGGTAGAAGCATTTCAAAAGGTTTTATCTCTTAGTCAAAAGGATGGAAGATCCAAAGAGGTGAGCAATTAGTGACTATCAGGCTGAAGATGGCCCCAGATGACCGTAATTAGGCTCTGGACTTGCAGCATTCCAACCTCTCTACAGTTATTGAAGTTCTAATCAGTTATTCCAGCCTTGCAGGAAGCTCAGTGGAAGGTTTAATTCTCAGAACCTCTGTTCACAGCTCCTATTGTTATTTCTTTCCATCCTCAGTACATAACGATTTTGCTCTTTTTCTTTGTTTAGATACAATCAAATATTAACAATATGGATGGATCCCTCTTCCTCTGCTTCCTGTCACTCTTCTGAATTTTGTGTTTCATATTGAATCTCATCTTGGAATTTGATTCTAGAGACCTTTCTACATCAGTTAGAAGAAGGCTTTCTTTTTTCTTTAATAGCAGGATAGATGTGGCACAATTTCTCCTATTAATAAACATTTAAGTTGTTTCTAGTCCTTTCTCTGGAAAAGTCATTTGCCCTGTAATGGACAAATGTTCACTGTGTCATCTCACATTGTGAGAGTGTATCTGTAAGGTTAGTTTCCCCTGAAACATCATCCTTTCTAATTTACTACTTCTTTAGACAGGGTCTCCCTGTAGCCCCAGCTGGCCTGGAACTCACTCTGTAGACCAGGCTGGCCTTGAACTCACAAAGATCTGCCTGCTTATCTTTTAGCATCCCAGTAGGGTGGACTTTTTTTTTCATGTAGAACAGGCTAGCCTCAAAGTCACGGAGATCTGCCTGCCTCTTCCTCCAGAGTACTGGGCTTAAAGACTTGTGTGTGCTACCACAGGGGCTGTGCTTCTCCCTTGAGCATGTCTTAATTTTTTTCTGAATATTTCTTTTTCTCCTAATTCTCATGGTTACACCTATATTAAATAATGTTAATAAAATCTTCATCTTTGCTTCATAAACAGGCTAGATGTGAATTTTTTTCAGCATTGAAACCACAAATCTGAGTCCTGGTTTGGCCTGAGTCAAGTTCTCTAGAACTCTTGGGAAATTCCTTAGGCTTTTGAAGAGAACAGTGGGATCTGTGCTTCTCTTACCTGTGCCCCAAATGCTGAGAGATTAAAACAGTTTCATTGCTAT
>VZQC01005284.1:127026-280346 GCA_009823505.1 Rhizomys pruinosus | reverse complement strand
AGGAGATTCAGAGGTGACAGACTCATGAGATGCAGCCCAGACCTATGTGGTAGGCCTGAGAGAGGTACCCACTGAACTGCCCCATCTCTGTAAGCCCCTTTAACAGACTATCTCAGCTACATTTTTTTTGAGAAGAAACTGAGGCCCAGAGGGAGCACAGTCATGAGATAAATTAGCACAGTGCAATATAGGGGTCAGAATCCCAGCGCTCCTCTCCAGAGCTGAAGAGATCAGCTGGGGGGAGGGGGTGCTGGCTGGGGGGAGGGGAAGGACAGGAAAGTTCTGAGAGCCCTTGCTGCCACCCGAGGGTCCTCCTCCAGCTGGTCTACCTGCCCAGCACCAAGGCAGTGTCCTGAACCCAGGAGGCTCCATCCTTCTTGGAGGCTTGAGCCCAGTTCTCCTACCAACCTTCCTTTGAGACACTAGCCAGGGCAGGCCCAGCAGGCAGAAGAAACCACTCTCACAATCTGGGGAAGCGGTTGAGAAGCCAAGCTGGAGAGAAGATGGCCCTGGCCCTGTCGTCCGTCCATGGATCTTGAAGGGGAGAACATGAAGGTTGGGCCGTGTGGAAACAGCTGGTGCTAGGCAGACCCCAAAAAGTGGTAGGACAGGGGCAGGGCCTGAAAAGAGAGGTCGGGAAGGGTAAGGCAGAAGAGGTCTGGGCCAGCAGGGGGCGCTGGTGTTGCAGAAATCCAACCCAACAGCCAGCAGGGAGTGCGACGGGGGCGTGATGACCTGGAGCAGGGAAGCCTGGTTCTAGAATAAACCAGAGCAAGGAATCCACTCTACAAACTCAGGCTTGGAGGCTGTGACCTTGAGTAAGTCCTACGTTGCATAGACTGCCCTAATGAAAAGCCACAGGCTTGGTGGTTTAGATGTTCACTGTCTCACAGGCCTGGGGTTGGGGACTGGCAAGGCTCGGTGTCTGGGCTCCCTCCCTAAGCTTCCAGACAGCTATCCACTGCTGCGTTCTCACTCCAGAAAAACACCCAGCTCTGGTCTTTGTCCCCTTCTCAGAAGGCCACAGTCCTGTGGGCTTAGGGCTCCACCCTTACGACTCCATCAAACATCAACATATTAGGTACTTTTCTCATCTCTGATAAAATACCCCAAAGAAGCAGCTTAGAGGAGGAGGAATTTATTCCGGCTCACTGTTTGCCAGGGGACAGCTGGAGGGACTTGAGGTTGGAGTAGCAGACTCTAGGCTAGTTGTCTTGAACCTCAGTCAGGATCCAGGTAGATACCACAGTCTAGACCCACCCCTCAAGCTTTACATCTGACAGCTAGGCCCCAAGACCAAACAATGCTCCCAAAACAGTGCCAGCAGTTGGAGGCCAAGTATCTGAACATGTTGACCTCTGGGGGACATTTCACATTCAAACCACAACACTCTGAAAATTACCTCCGAAAGACCCCCAACCCTACATACAATCCCAAGGGGAGATGGTTGGAAACTCAGTCTGTGGATCTTTGTGAGTTTGTGGATTCCTGGGCAGAAAGGCACAACTTGGGAAGATACTCCCGCCATGCGGCCTGACGAGGCATTTTACCCATCACGTGGGGAGCAGTCCTGAGAAGCGGGTGTGTCCTTCACAGGCATAAAGAGGTGGGGGAGATAGCCCCATTCTCATGGACTCAGTAAACATCCACATCCCAGCCACTGATCCAGAGTCTCCTATCATCCCAGCACACAGAGGGGCAGGGTCCTGCTCAAAGGCAGAGCCAAGTCTCTCAGAGCAGAACAGGGCTGTCAGCCATGGGGACATGAGATTGAACTCAGGTCATCAGGCCTGTTCAGTGAGTGCTTCTATTAGCCCAAGAAAACATTTTTTCTGCCTGTAATATTAAATTAATGTATAAAATATCATAAGTAAATCTAGATTTTCCTCCCTAGGCTTATAACAAAGTCTCACACTTCTGCAGATTGCCTTTCTTTTCAAAGCCTCTAGGATATTTCTGAGTACAAGACTACAGTTGACCCCGCAAGTCAGTGCCTTGCTTTGTTCACCATGTTTATATTAATTTTATTTCCATTCTAAGACACTTAGTACCTTTCTAATGGTTCATTTTAATCAATTTATTACATAAAAAAGAATTATGATTTTTTTTTTTTTGGTCTTTTTGAGACAGGGTCTCCTTTAGTCCCAGCTGTCCTGGAACTCACTCTGTAGACCAGGCTGGCCTTGAACTCACAAAGATCCGCCTGCCTCTGCCTCCCAAGTGCTAGGATTAAAGGCATGTACCACCACGCCCGGCAAGAATTATGATTTTTAAATGAATTTTTGTATTTCTATAGCATGATGGGTTTGATTTAACAATTGAAACATAATAGGGGAATTACAAGGTATCGTAAAACTAATTCACAACTCTAGGAAAATACTTGACTTTTATAATGCATCGTAGATGCCAAACAATGACGATGACAGGGTGAGTGGGTACATAAGGTAATCTCATCAATGTCCATTCAGAATGCTGTCTTGAGAACCAGGGAAACAACTGTCATCTTTGAGCTCCACACATTCCGATAAATCTAATCTTTTCTTCTCCCCACCCCCTTTAAGCTTCTTCAATATCACCTTGATGTCATACAAGGCTGTAAGAAATCTCTGTTCTCACTGGGCATGGTGGTGCACGCCCTTAATCCCAGCACTCAGGAGGCAGAGGCAGGCAGATTTCTGTGGGTTCAAGGCCAGCCTGGTCTACAGAGTGAGCTCCAGGCCAGCTGACACTAAAGGGAGACCCTGTCTCAAAAAAAAACCAAAAAAAAAAAAAAAAAGAAATCTGAGTTCTTCTCTCATCAGAGGAAGGCAACAATGGCTGCGGTACCCATTTCCCCTCATAGTCCAATGTGAAAATGCACCATGACAGTTTCCGTAGATTTTTTTTTTAGACTTTTATTATTTTTTTTAACGATGACCTCTATTGTGTATCTGTATCATGAATGTGTGAGTGAGGGCACATGCCTGTCATTACGCATGTTGCACGTATGGGGGTCAGAGGACACCTTGGTGGAGCTGGTTCTCTCCTTCCATTTCTCTGTGGGTTCCCAGGATCAAACTCACATCATCAGACTTGAACAGCAAGTGCATTTACCTGCTGAGTTATTATCTTGTCCACTCTTGATACTCTTTTTTTTTTTTTTTTTGGTCTTTTGAGACAGGGTCTTCCTATAGCCCCAGCTGTCGTGGAACTCCCTCTGTAGACCAGGCTGGCCTCGAACTCACAAAGATCTGCCTGCCTCTGCCTCCCCAGTGCTAGGATCAAAGGCGTACGCCACCACGCCCGGCGATATTCTTTTTTTAATTTTTTAAATTTTACTTATTATTGGCCAACTACTTGTCATCGGCATAATCTGGACTGCTCCAGTAAAGCCACTTTAGGGACAGTGTTCAGACCCCCAGACAAGCTGTGAGGCATAGGCAAGAGTGTTGGTCAGCACTGATAACTTGCCACAGCAAGTCCCTCACACTGCTGCCCTGACAGAGGCTGCCAGATGAGTCAAGACATTGTTAATGTCCCTACAATAAACAATTTGAATGAGCTATTACCACAATGAACAATTTTAATGAACATGATTTCTCTTCTCCTCCTTTTGCTTTAAACTAATCCAAGCTACAGAAATGGCTCAGAGAGGTTGAGTAGCCTGTCCAGGTCACACACAGCAACAATCAGTTCCATGTTAGCAGCAGCAGGAACACAGAGCCCCAAACCACTACCAACAGCGTAAGGCGTTCCCTTCTCTCGTAGGGTCCTCCAGTCAGGTAAAGCCAGATCCTGACTACACTGCAGAAAAGAATTTCAGGATGAGCCAGAGTGAAGCCAAGTTAGTTTATTAAGTATTTAGACAGATTACACGGGAAAAGGACAGTACTTGCCCAAGACATGTGTTCATGTTTCTAGTAAGACAGTTGCATGTGTCTTTACAATGCCTATGAATATGATAACATTTATCAACGGATATAATTTACAATAGGGTTTTAAGATGAAGCAGGATGGGGCTGAAGAGATGGCTCTGTGGCAAGGAGCTTGCAGAAGACCAAAGCTTGGTTCCCAGCACCCATGTTGGGCAGCTCACAACTGCCTGTAACATCAGCTCTGGAGAAAGATCTGATACTTCTATCTTCCATGTGTGCCTGGCCTCACATGTACACACACACACACACACACACACACACACACACACACACACCACATACACACTTAAAACTAAAATCTAAAAACAAAGCCGGGCGAGGTGGCGCACGCCTTTAATCCTAGCACTTGGGAGGCAGAGGCAGGCAGATCTTTGTGAGTTCAAGGCCAGCCTGGTCTACAGAGTGAGTTCCAAGACATCTGGGGCTTACAGGGAGACCCTGTCTCAAAAAGACCAAAAAAAAAAAAAAATCTAAAAACAAGTGTTCTAGTTATTCTTCAATTGCTGTGACAAAGCACTATGACCAATACCAACTTGGAGAGGAAAGGGTTTATTCATCCTATATCTCCCAGGTCACAGTTCATCACCGGGGTTGCCCAAGGTAGGAACTCAGAGCAGGAACCTGGAGGCAGGAGCTGAAGCACAGGCCATGGAGGAATGGTTTTTACTGGCTTGCTCCCCTGGCCCATGCCCAGCCTGCTTTATTATACAATACAGAACAGCCTGCCCAGGGGTGGCACTGCCCACAGTGGGCTGGGCCCTCCCACATCACTCAGAAATCAAAAAAATATTCCCCAGACATGGCCACCGGCCAGTCTAATGGAAGCAATTCCCCAATTGAGGCTCCCTCAACCCAGCTGTGTCAAGTTGACACTAAAAATATATTAACAAAACCTGAGCTTGGTAGCAGCACACACCTGTAATCCAAGGACTCTGGAGGTTGAAGCAGGAGGGTCCAGAGTTCAAGGTCATCCTCAGCTACTTAATGAGTTTGAAGGGCCAGAGAAATGGCTCAGCAGTTAAGAGCACTGGCTACTCTGGCAGAGGACCCAGGTTCAGTTCCCAGGACCTACCTGGGCAGTTAACAGCTGTCCATATCTCTACTTGCGGGAATATGATGCCCTCTTCTGACCTACATGGGCATTGTATGACACAGGTACACCTATATATGTGCAGGAAATATAAATAATTAAAAAAAAGAGCTTGAGACTGGCCTGGGTTTTACGAGAGTCTATCTAAAAATGTGTGTGTATGCATGCATGTATATATATCTATATATATATGGGGTGGTATGTGTATATATGTAGAAATTTGTGTATATGTATGTATGTTTAAATAAGTGTGAGCTGGCTTGCTTTTTTTTTTTTTTGGTCTTTTTGAGACAGGGTCTCCCTGTAGCTCTGGCAGTCCTAGAACTCACTCTGTAGAGTTACAGGCTGGCCTTGAACTCACAAAGATCCGCCTGCCTCTGCCTCCCAAGTGCTAGATTAAAGGCATGCGCCACCACACCTGACGCAACTATCTTTTATCTTAAAGAATTTCCTTTCATAGATGCAATCATAAGGTATCTTTATGAAGTACACTCCTTAGATTTGGGAATGAGAGAGGAGTTCTGAAAATGTAAAGCTCAGTGTTATAAACATCTGACCCTGGTCTCCATAGCGAGTTCCAGACCAGCTGTGGCTGCAGGGAGACCCTATCTCAAAAAAATTCTGGTCCTAGGTAAGCATAGCCCATTTTTTTTTTGCTTTTTAACATTCTTGAGATGACTTTAGGTAAGCATGCATTGTATCTGTGGGTGATTTTAACTTTGTCAGTTGTGATGAAGTTTCAGTCAGTATGAAAGGCACATGAGATCCCAGGAGGGAGCCCCACCNTGTAACTCCAATTCCAGGAGAACTCCAGTTCCAGGGGAATCTGAGACCCTCTTCTGACCTCCGTGGCATTGCACGACACGGGTGCACAGACCTGCATGCAAACAATACATTCATACACATACAAAAATAAAAATAAATAAATAAATAAATAAATAAATAAATAAATAAATAAGAGTGGGTTGGGGCTGGAGAGCTGGCCTAGCTGTTAAGAGCACTGACTGCTCTTGCAGAGGACCCAGGTTCAATCCTCGGCACCCACATGGTGGCTGAGAACCGTCTTTAACTCCAGTTCCAGGGGAATCCAACGCCCTCTTCTGACCTCCACGGCAACAAACCTACATGCAGACAGTACATTCATACACATACAAAATAAATAAAATTTTTTAAAAATGAGAGTGGGCCGGGCGTGGTGATGCATGCCTTTAATCCTAGCACTCAGGAGGCAGAGGCAGGCAGATCTTTGTGAGTTCAAGGCCAGTCTGGTCTACAGAGCAAGTTCCAGGATAGCTGGGGCTACAGGGAGACCACCCTGTCTCAAAAAGACCAAAAAAATAAAAATAAAAATAAAATAAATAAAAAATAAAGAATGAGAGCGGGTATTATTAAGCACATGACACAAGGTGCTCCGTACCCCTTTCTTTTCTTGCTTCCAGCTATTCCAGCCCAGAGGCCCTCAGGCTTAGCTGTCCAGTGTATGCCAAGATGACCCCCACAACCATGCAGGAGACAGCATGCTGAACTTCCCAGCTCACAGCATGGCCTCCATCACTGTGGGCAGGCTTTAGGAGCCCAACTAAGGTCTCTCCCTGCCCTGTGGGACTCCCCCTGAGCTTCCTGAAGGGCCTGGGGCAAACTGACCCTGGATGGGGGTAACCGAGTCAGGGGCACCGAGACCCAGGAAGCAAAGCCTTTGGGGACAAGGCAGTGGGCAGGACTGCCCTGGCTTGTTTTGGCTCCAACCTTAGTTTCTAAAACTTCTGGGTTCCTCTGGCCTTGGGGAATGTCAAAGACCCAGCCTGACCTGGAAGGTCCCCAGTCCTGAGTCCCAGTCGGTCATTCAAGTCCCTGGTCACAGCCACTGTAGCAGCTGAATTGCCTTTGAGTGAGCATGGACATCAGCTAAAACGCTGAGGACCCTGAAGGAGTGACGTACCCCATGAAAGACGTGAGAGAAGGTCTATGCTTTGGAAAGAACTCCAAGGAGCACATGAGCAAAGTCCTGCCAGGCAGGGCGGCCAGGACAGAGACTGCAAGTAGTCTGTGAAGAACTGCTGACAAGCGTGATGCTGTTATTTTTCCTGTGGTACTGAGGGCAGAATGCAGGCATGGCAAGCTCCCTACCACAGAGCCACATCCACAGCCCACTTTTCAAGTTTCTGTTCATTTGTTTGTTTGTTCATTTGTTTTGCTTTGCTTTGTTGAGGCGGGATCTCACTAAGTTACCTAGGCCGGTCTTGAATTTACCCTTTCGCTCCAGCAGGCCTGGAACTTGCAATTTTCCTGCCTCAGCCTCCCTAGTAACTGAAATTACCATGCCCAGCAAGGTGTGTGTGTGTGTGTGTGTGTGTGTGTGTGTGTGTGTGTGTTCATGCATGTGTCTTAGTATGAGTATTTGGATCTCGCGGTGCATATGAAGAGGTCAGGGGGCTCCTCAGATGTCGCTCCCAGCATTCCACCTTGTTAGAGACAGCGTCTCTGCTCGCTCTAACCGGCACCAGGTCAGACGTCTTGTGAGCTTCTAGAGATTACAGTCTCCACCTCCCATCTGACTGTAGGAACACTGGCACCATAGACATGCACCAACCGCCTCATCTGGACTGGCACAGGCTCTGGGGGTCGGAACTCAGCTCCTGTCTCCTCCCCCGGGACTCTGTGAGTGCCTGACTCTTTCATTCCAAGTTCCTGCTCAGGCAGCTGCTGACTGAGGCTTGCAGCCACGTTGCCTTTAATTGCTATTCTAAGTAAGCCAAGCCAGTCCTGTTTCTTTGGGATTTGTTTTTGTTTTTTGGTTGTTTTTTTTTTTTTTTATTCAGAAGCATGGTGGTAGGTCAGACAAGAGGAGGGTGTGGAAGGTTCTAGTCAAGACCCTCTTCCCAGTGGATAATTTGTACTTGTGAGAGATGAGACATACCCAGAAACCAGAGCTGCATAAGGAAGATTGCCTCTCCTTCAGGAATCGCCCGTTCTTTACCCTTGGAAAGGAAAAAGAAGACACCCAGGGCAGGAGGATGATGTTCTCTTCTGCTAAGATCCACAAGAATAAGGGTGTCACTTCAGTGACCCACAAAGAGGACTGGGGCTCCTCAGGAGGCAAGTTTGTGTTTGCTGCTTCTAAAAGGCAGCAGCCCATTAGCTGGGGTTCTCTCACGAGGCTCACAGTGGACCCATGCCATCCATAGTCTATCAGTGACAAGGTGTTTGGTCTTGGGCAAGTTACTTAGCCACGCTGAGCCTCTTTCCTCATCCAAAGAATGGAAATAGTGTTGACACCTATTTGCCTTGGGTCGTTGTAGCATTAAAGGGAGCCATATACACTACTCTCCTTGACTGCCGTTTTGGGGACATCCTGGTTGTATGATGAAAGCCTTTCTGATGGCGACTTGAGCCATCATCTGATCTGTCCTCTGAGTGTGCACTTCTTCCAGGGTGAGTGGAGCTCAGAGCAACTCCTTCCTCTCAGAAGTACTAGGGAGCAAAGGAAGCTTCTTGACAGAGAACTGCATGCTGCAAGCTGTGGTTGGGTCCTAGTGCCCACTGTGGTAGGGCTCAGGACCCCAGGGGCAGCTTCTTTGTCCAGGAAGCCCAATGCCTGGCTCTGTAGAGCCAGATGGTTCCAACCTCCACAGAAGTTCTCCATTTAACACCAGGGTCCTGGTCTCAAGCACTGCATCACATGCTGCTGTGTGTCTTGAGACAAGTGCATCAGTCTCTCTGAGGAACCACAGGTTCATGACCCTGAAAATCAAGGGCTTTAGTCATGGGATTGTCAGGAAGAACAAATGAACTCACCAGACCCACAGTAGCGCCTCATTAGGTGCATAGTTGCTTTGCTCTGCTGAGTCTAAGGGTAATGCTATAAGTGGGAAGATATGTATTTATGGGTCCTCAGGAAGGACTGGACACAACACCCAACCCCATCCCTAGCTGGTCAGCAAGTATAGACACAGTGATGATGCTGAGAACAGGAGCAGGTCCCCTGAGTCCTGGGTCCTAGGCCCTGTTAATGTCCCCAGGACCAGAAGTCCCTCTCCCCAGTGAAACAGATACGAAGATGCAAATGAAAGAAGGATGGTGTATTAGTCAGGGTTCTCTAAATAAACAGAAGCAACAGGACGAATATATAGCTATATACAATTTATTGACTTGCTCACATGACAGAATTCAAGTAGTCCAACAGTAGCTGCGCTGCACTGGAGAGGCTGAGAATCCAGGGAACTGCTCAGTCTGCAAGGCTGGATGTCTCAGTAGTCCCAATCTGGTGCTGAAGGCCCAATGGATTCCAGGAGATCTGCCAGTCTCAGTACACACTGGGATCTGAAGGGTTGATCACAGCAGCAAGACAAACTCACCAGTGAGAGAGGCAAGCCACAGGAAAAAAGGGACCAGCTCCCTCTGCCGTGGCCTTTAATACTGCCTGCTGGCAGAAGGTAACACCCACGTTTGGGGTGGGCCACCCGGGTTGAGGTGGTCCAATCTGAAGATCCTTTTTCTCTTATTTGTTCCTTAGTCCAGTCAAGTTGACACACAGGATTAACCATCACAGATGGCATCAGAGGAACCAGTGGAGGAATCAGCGGGGCTGGCTGTGGAGGGTAGTGGCTGGCTGGCAGGGAGATCTGATGGATGCTGGACCTGAGGAGGTCACAGGGCCTACCTACATAGGCAGCAGCCAGTGCAAAGGCCCTGAGCGGGCCTGGAGCATGTTGTGTGCAAAGGGGTCAGCAGGCTAGACCATGTGGTCCATGAAGCACCTCCGGAGAGGCTGCTTGGAGCTCACTGAAAGGCCAAAGTTATCTGAAGATGGAAACAGTTTCCTCCTGAGGAAGCGAGCGCCCCATAGCCAGAAGCATTCAAGCATGGAAAGCAAATGACTCTTATAGTCATGGGTCTACGGGGAAGAGACTCTAGGGATAAGGTAGAGAAGATTCTGGGCCCACCGAGGGACAGAGAACATGATGTAAATGCAGCAGAGGAGGTATGAGAGGAGCATGGTTGGCAGATGGGGGCTTGGACCATTTAGGGTTGGCAGATTTCTGGTACAGGAGGTGCTCAGGCTGGGTTGCTATGTTGAGAAGGTGTGGAAAGAACAGTGCTCAGACAGAAGGAAAGATGTGGGCCAGGTCTAGCGCAGGCCAGCAGGAGAACTTTCTATGGCGACGGGGCTTTCAGTATCTGTACACACCCAGGCAGCAACAGACACTCTAACAGCACGTGGCTTTACATTGGGATTAGGTTGATGCACAGCTATTGGGACACACAGACCTAGAGACTCCAGGCCTAGGATTTGTATCTAGAAGGAAGGAAGATGACTCAGCTCCCCGTTGATTATCCCTGGCTACTGTAGAGTCACTGGGGGTTTCCTAGGCTCAAAGACCATTGGGGCAAGAAGAAAGGATTGGGGAGGTGCTGCGGACCACTGAGACAAGGACTCCTGGATTGGATGAGATGTCAGCACCCCAGGGGACCTGAACTTGCCCATAATTTCTTTTTCTCTTTATGTGGGCATGTGCATGGTGTGTGTGTGTGTGTGTGTGTGTGTGTGTGTGTGTGTGTATGTGTGTGTGCATGTGTGTGTACAGGCACATATGTGGAGGTTAGAGGACAACCTCAGATAGTGGTTCTTGCCTTTCGCCTTGTTGGAGACAGGGTTTCTCTTGTCTGTGCTGCATATGCCAGGCTAGCTGGCCCAGAAGCTTCCAGGGATCTTCTTGTCTCCCCCTCTCATCTCACCACAGGAGCACTAGGACTCCAGATTCCAGCTTTATCTGAGTTCTAGGGTTCCAAACTTAGGTCCTCCCAATTGCAAGACAGTGGGTAAAGTACCCACTGAGCCGTCTCCCCAGCCCAACTTACCCATGTTGACAATAATGGAAGCAGAAGAGAACAGTGTGCACTATGGGGGCACTGTCCTGGGCCTCCTGATGATCTCTTCTTCCCCTGGACCCCCACACCTGGATGTGGCCAGCACCACCTTCAACTCTCTCTGCCTAGCATGTCTTGCACTGGGCATCAGGATGGAGCCCTGTCATAAGCACCAAGATTCTAGATACTTCGTGGCTCCCATTCTTCCTGAGGTGACTACAAAATCACCTGCTTCATGTGTGTGACCTTGGGCCACCTACCACCTCTCTGAGAGTGCCCATGCTCTCGTGGCGGAGAGGTATATGTGGGGATTCAGGATATAAGACTGGCAGAGGGCTGGAGAGATGGCCTAGCAGTTAAGAGCACCGACTGCTTTCACAGAGGACCCGGGTTCGATCCCCAGCACCCACATGTCAGCTGAGGATCGTCTTTAACTTCAGTTCCAGGGGAATCTGACACCCTCTTCTGACCTCCGCGGCATTGCACGACATGGGTGTACAAACCTAAATGCAGACAGTACATTCATACACATAAAAAATAAATAAATAGCTGGGCATGGTGGTGCACACCTTTAATCCTAGCACTTGGGAGGCAGAGGCAGGCATATCTTTGTGAGTTCAAGGCCAGCCTGGTCTACAGAGTGAGTTCCAGGACAGCTGGGGCTACAGGGAGACTCTGTCTCGAAAAGGACAATAATTAATTAATTAATTAATTAATAAGGGGCTGGAGAGATGGCTTAGCAGTTAAGAGCGCTGACTGCTCTTGCAGAGGACCCGGGTTCAATTCCCAGCACCCACATGGCGGCTAAGAACCGTCTTTAACTCCAGTTCCAGGGGAATCCGATGCCCTCTTCTGACCTCCAAGGCATTGCATGACACGGGTGCACCAACCTACCTGCAGACAGTACACTCATACACATAAAATAAAATAATAAATTAAAAATAAATAAATGAATAAAAAAAATTTTAAGCTTTAAAAAAAAAAAGACTGGCAGAAATGCTCACAAGATGCATCTGCTTGGAAGTGTGAGTAGACGTGTCAGTGTGTCTGTGAATCCACTCATGTGTAAGCCAACATGTGTGCAATTGTGAAGCCCGTGATTTAATGGACCGGGTGATAGAGGCCAAGGAGTTGAACGGCAGCAATGGCAGCTGGCTGGGAAGAGGTGGGTAGTGCTGGTATTGGAGAGTAGGTCGGGGACAGGGCGCAGTGTTCCCTAGAAGCCTGAGAGTCTCACTTCCAACTACCCCTTAGCTGCGGCAGCCCCTTGACCCGGGCCTGCCAGAAAGTAGAGCCCATGTGGCCTTCTTCACAAAGGGCACGGGCTTGCCCCACCGTGGCCAGCCTCCCAGTCCTTGATCCGCACCAGCTTGCCCAGGTAAGGCCTTGGCAGCGTGGTTGTCCGGTGAGCTCCCCAAACAACCAACTTGGGGCCATGGAAAGACTCCGGGTACAACCCAAGCAGACAGCCAAGAAGGCACAACGCTGCAGGAGATAAGCTTGCTGGGCTGCGCAGCTCACCGGGCTCCTAACCTCACAAGAACGTCCAGCAAGGGAGCACTGCCACACACTTACAGCAGAGGGAACTGAGGCCCGGGGGTGGAGAGGTGGCCGAGCCAGGCTTCCAAGTTCCTGCTGACTCCCTCTCTGCGCCCACATGGGCTTACCACGGAGGCTTAACGGTGATGGCGGCCATGGTCTGGCTCGCGGGGGCAGCGGGGACCCTCCCCCGATCTCTTGTGTGACTCTGGATGCTGTTGAGTTGGAGCACACCCCAGCTGTGTGTCCCTCTTGGGACACAGCTGGCTGTGGCAAGTGTTAGCTCAGAGCTTTTATTGCTGTTAAAAAAATTCCCAGGAATGTTGAAAATCCAACTCAAATATCCCCTGTCCGCCAGAGCAGAGAGTGAGGGAGAGGGGGTGGAAAGACATTCTGCCCCGACTGTGAGGTCTCCAGGCTGGTCCTTAGCCTTGACCTGACACGAGAGGCTACCACATGCTCCGTCCTGTCCAGGGGGGCTTCAGAGTGGGCTTTGGAACGTGAGCAAGACAGGTGACAGTGCGGCGGGTCCCCCACCTGTAGCAGATGCCCGGTCCAGGAGGTCCGAGCTCATTGGCATTTCCGGAGCTGCTGGGCTCCAGGGTGAGGGCTGGGGGCTGGCACCGATCATGGCTCCAAAGCCAATTCCTCGCTAATCCATCCTGCACATCTGCTTGAAAATAACTTAATTAGCCTGGAAGAACAGCTGGCAGTCTGCCAAGAAGGGGCCCTGGAGGAGGGGCCCACAGAGCCTCTGACAGGAGACCCCACACTGAAGGTGGACCTTGATAGGACAGGAAACCTTCAGTAGCAGAGCAGTGCACCCCTCTGTCTCCATGGGGACTAACCCACCCTGGATCTGCCATGTGGACACCATCTGACCCCACTGGGCTTGGGAGGAAACCAGGACTCCGAGGGACTGGGATAGGCCGGGACCCAGCCAGGGTGCTCCCAGGAGTAATCACGAGGCAAGGCCTCTTCGCAGACTTAAGCGAGCAGGATGGAGGCTGGAGAGCTCAGCTCCGTGGAAGGCTAGTGGGGTCCACTTGTATTTTTTTCCCCCGGCGGGGGTGGGGGGGGGGTGGGCGGGGGGGGGGCAGCAACTTACAACCCTGCCAGAGAGACACTGGCGAGAGTCACCAGGCTGTGGGCAGAGGCTGAAGGCCCAGTGCTAGAAGGAGAGAGTGGGTGCCATGAGGACACATTTGGGTGGGGAGGCTGAGATCGCCACACCAGAGTTTGCCGGGTGCTCCTCAGGGAGCCTGGACAGAGCTGAATCTCTGATGGGGTGGGGTCCAGTATACTCCTCCCAACTCCCAGGGATACTACAAGCCCAGGCTTGGAGGTGACCCAGAGCTTGTGACTTAGGGGTCTGGGCGGGGCCCGGGTGGGTCAGCACGCACCCGCTGCCCACCAGGCCCTTGCAGAGCCTTCTTCGTCGGCTGCCGAGCTGGGTGTTGGCCAGGCACCCTGGAGGGAGGTGGGTGTGTACATTTATGTGCATGTGCGTCACTCAGAGTGAGCGACAGGGAACACCCAGTGAGCAGGAGCCCCGCCTGCAGTGTGCTGTCGGGTCCCAGGCTGAACCCGAATGCCCTGGCAGCACTTCCCTCCCACCTCAGAGGCCGTCTCCTGAGCCAGGTCCACCACCTGGTTCCCATGCCAGACACCTCATGCCCACTCTGCACTCCAGCCCATACCCCTGCCAAACTCTCAAGTTAGCAAGCTGAATCCATCCATCTCTCAACCAATGGCCCCCTGAGTCCAGGTCACAACACCATCCCCAGGGATGGCCAATGGGGTCCTTGTCACCAGTCTCCCTCCTCTGGGTATCCCCTCCCTCCACCATACCACACACACACACACACACACACAGATATACACATGTATACATACACACCAGAAATTCATATACATGTAGACATGCACATGCATATCCCACAAACACAAGAGCATACATATGTAGCATGTCACATGCTGTGCACAAACAGACACTCATGTGTGTACACACCAAAACATAAGCACATAGCCTACCAGCCATCAAGGAGTTCTTTCTTGAGCTCCTAGCTGGCCAGGCTATATCTCTTCTTGCAGTCTGTAACCTGCCTTCAAGGCTACTGGACCTTGGTCTACTCACCTCACTGAGTCCAAGAACAGATGGTTTTAAAACACAGGACTGAGAATAGCCAGGCTTGGGCCTAAATCCTGACGGGCCATTTGGTGACTATGGGATCGTGGCTGAGTCACACACCTCTGGTAAGCTCCTGCCTCTTCTTGGACACAGTGTTGCATGACCCTCAGCCGAAAGCCTTGGGAGGCTGGTGGGCATCTCAGGGCCTGGACCATGGGCTCCTTGCTTGGCCTGACAGCTCTCACCTCCCTTTCCACAGTCACCTGTATGTCCCAAGCCCTGCTGGCTTCCAGCTTGGCCTTCTAGGTTCAAACGACACCCTAGGCACCATTTCTACATCCCTCTGTATTTAATTGTCTTCCAGTGAACATCTCACATAGGGCCTGAGACAGAAGTTAATTGTGTTTGATGAACAAAATGGATGAAATGTGAGCTGCTGAGGAAGGTGGGCAGGTGGTCACAAGAAGAGGGGGAGGAGAGAGAGAGAGAGAGAGAGAGAGAGAGAGAGAGAGAGAGAGAGATTTCTGTGGCCCTACAGGATGAATCAGAATGAAGCCCCGGGCAGGCAGGCAGGGCCACCTTCACAGAGGTGTTTGTTCCTCTAAAACCCCTTGGCGCAGTCTTGGTCTGAGCCTAAGAAGAAACAGAAAGACCCCACTTGTTGGGCTTCCTGTCCTAGGGGCCCAGGTAGGAGCCTGCAGGGCACACCCTCCAGGATGACATGGGTCCTAGGAGCCCAGGTAGGAGCCTGCAGGGCACAGTCCCTGGGATGACATGGGTCCTGGGAGCCCAGGTAGGAGCCTGCAGGGCACAGCCCCCAGGATGACATGGGTCCTAGGAGCCCAGGTAGGAGCCTGCAGGGCACAGTCCCCAGGATGACATGGGTCCTAGGAGCCCAGGTAGGAGCCTGCAGGGCACAGCCCCCCAGGATGACATGGGTCCTAGGAGCCCAGGTAGGAGCCTGCAGGGCACAGCCCCCCGGGATGACATAGGTCCTAGGAGCCCAGGTAGGAGCCTGCAGGGCACAGTCCCCGGGATGACATGGGTCCTAGGAGCCCAGGTAGGAGCCTGCAGGGCACAGCCTCCAGGCCTGATGCTGGCCAGCTGGGTGGCATCGTTGCTGGCTGCCAGTTGGCAGCCCAGCAGAGTCCGGGCCTGGCAGTGCAGCAAAACACCCACTCACAGCAGCCGCCTGTTTCCAGGGCCTGCCCACAGCTAGCAGGCATGCTGGGCCCAAGAAGGCCCTGGAGGGACCTGCCAAGAAGAGGAACCTCTGGAAGAACGCCCTGAGCAGTGGGGAAAGGAAGAAGCAAATAGAACCAGCCTCTTCCTCCCGTCCCCGGAGGGGAGGCTTCACAGCGCGGCTTGCGACATGTGGAGGGCATCCCCCAGCCCTGGCTGTCTCTTCTGCACCATCAAAAATTAAGAGTGGGCAAGAGGACTGGGCTTCTACGACACTGACTACCCAGCAGAGGATCATCGTCTCCCACCCCAAGAGGGTGTATGAGCAGAGGTATGGCCACAAGAGGGCACCCAAGCTTCACCCCACAAGGAGCCAAGGCCATGGGGCCTGCCAGAGGGACTGGGTGGAGGTATAAGAGAGGCCATGCAAAAGTTGGATCTTGGGGTGGGCACAGCCTACCCATACTTCTCCCCAGGTAGAGCTCTTACCCACACTCTCTTCAGCAGATGGCAGCATTGCTTGGTTCTGTGATTGGTGACTGAGTGAACACCTAATGGAGGAATTATTTACTAATAGTTATTTTACAGATAAGCCAAGAAGCTCAGAGAGGCTTCAGGGGTTTGCCCTGGTCACAGATAATAGGTGAGGAGTAGTAGATGTGAGTGAAGAAACCAAGCCTTGGGACTTACCAGCACTCAGACACTCTGAGAAAGGTCAAAATCTTAGTCCTAGCTCCCTCCAGGTCCCTCTCTGGTCAGCATTGAATAATGAGAGTGATCATAACCCACAGACCCTTCACGTGTCCTATAAGCCACAGGCCTGTCACGTGTCCTATAAGCCACATGATCCTCTGACTTAGCAACAAGAGACCAACCGCGTGCCCAAGCCGTACAGCATCTGGTTGCACCATTTTGAGCCCAGAACTCACCCACCCCCATGGGCTTCCTGGGGGGGGGGTTGTTCTTCAGATAGGGGCTCCTAGCCACCTTCTTCCCAGTGCTCACCCAAAAGGGCCTCCCACCTGCTCAGCTGAGCAGTGGACCAACTTGGAGATGGCTCACAGCAGGGACACTGAAGACTCGGTCGGGGCCTGTGAAGGCAGCTTCGCTATCAGCACAGTCCCGCCAGCCCTTCCAAGATCCTGACGCCAAAGTGAAGTAAAATACAGGACAATCTTTTACACTGTGAGCCCAGGCCCATGCCTCCTCATTGGTATGAGCCTTCATCCCAGCTATGCCCCCTCCTCTGCCAACCAGCCCCTTGACCATGGTTCTCTCCACACCTCCTTCTACACCTGCTCAGCCCCAGCCTGGCCCAGCCCTCATCCCATCCTCCCTCCTCCCAGAGGTTCCCATAGCCCCCTGCAGACCCTCAGCTTCTACAGTCTTTCTAGAGCCCCCCCACCCCACGTTGGCTGCCTCTGACTGCATATTCTCTATCTGGCCCACTGGGGCCTGGCCTTCACCCTGACACATCTCAGGCACTTCTGTCTAGTCAAGAGACCAAGGAGCTTTTCTGTACCCAGAGTCTTGGGGGCACCTACTCTGGTCCCCACAAAGTCTGCCACCACAAGCTCCCAGAACTCCACGTTCCTCTTCCCCTCCCTCCCCTTTATCCTTCACATCCTCTTCACCCTCTCCCTCTATCAGTAAATGCACCCACCTCTGTGGAAGCTTAAAAACCCTCCTTTAGCCTCTCTGGCTCCGACGGTCCGCCTTCCTATAAACTCTCCTCCACCTGTCCTTGTACCTGGTTCACCTCCCAAACTCTTTGCCTAATAATCCCATCAAGCCCTTCGCCATGTTCACCTTGCCAAGTGGCAGGCAGCCCCCAAAATAAGCACCACTGATTCTCATTCTGTAGAAACAGATGGGTTACTGAGGCCCAGAGAGGTTGACTTGTTTAAAGTGGAACAGCTGGTAAACCTCAGAGCCAAATTCTCTCTCCTGGGCATTCTACACTAACCTTGAACTTGCTATAACCAAACTAGGCTCAAACATAAACTTGGGTGCCTAGGAAGCACTTAGTACAGAGCTCAGCATCTGAAGGCTCAAGAATTTCAGGTCCAGGGGCCCCCTGTCCTTCCCTGCCCTTGACTCTGCCTCTTTCCAGTCTCACTCGCTGGCGCATTCGCTCACTGGTGTGCCAGCTTCGCGGCACCTCATCAATCAGAAAGGTGCTGACTTATCACCCTGAATGTTTGGCATAAAAGCACTGCCGGAATCTCAAGACTGAGTTTGGAAGATGCCTGCAGGTCAGCTAGGGTAAATTAGCACCACCCAAACTGGAAGCCAAGAAGGCCCCTCCTGAGGCTAAGGAAGGCCCCAGCCAACGAAGACAACCTTGCCCAACCCCGGGCCTGTGGGGAGGGGACAGGAGCAGCCATTCCTGCTGTGTGGCTCTGGGAAGGCCTGGCCCTCCTCTGAATGTCTCCCTTTGATAGGAGGCTAATGTGCCTTACTCAGACAGGTAAATTCAGGTCCCGGGTTGGGGACTTCAGATTGTGAGCTGTCCTTGACATCTTATCATGCCTTGGCATAGAATTCAGGGTGGGTAAACGCTGCCGTCAGTCAACACCGGCTGTGTAGAATGTAACTCCTTCACGCTCCACCTCAACGGCATGTCCACGTTGTCCTCTTGGCTTCAAGCTGGGGATAGTAGACAGGATTTCAGCTCTGCACTGTCTCTTTGACAAGTCCTTATCCCTTAACCTGTTTAAGACTGAGACTTGACTCCAAGATCTGAGATCTTCACTTCTGTTGATACATGTGCTTCACCCTCCCTTTCCCCCTCCCTGCTCAGGGAAGGCACAGTCCTGTCCGTAGCCTGGGCTAGTTCCTCCATGTCCTAGGCCCAGCGGAAACAAAGATCTTGCAGCCAGCAAGCCCAGCCATGGCCTCTCCCAGCCTCGGTTTCCCTAACTGGACAGTAAGGATGAGGTGGTAGCTGGCCCTGGGAATTAAATAAGACACCTCACAGAAGACGGATGTGGAGCAGTGCTCAATCAAGTTTCGACTCCTTCTATTAGCCTTATTTTTCAGCCCGAGACTGAGACTCACAGCAGTCTAGCAACAAAGGTCAGAGAAGTCTAAGATAACAGAACTAGGGATCAGGGGCTGGGGTTGTGGTTCAGATTAGGTCTGCAGGCCCCAAAGGGACCCAGATGGAGGTGGGATAAGTCATGTCAGAGCTCCCATGCATGAAAGGAGGAGGGGCCTGGGTGTGGTGGCGCACGCCTTTAATCCCAGCACTTGGGAGGCAGAGGCAGGCGGATCTCTGTGAATCCAAGGCCAGCCTGGTCTACATAGCGAGTTCCAGGACAGCAGGGGCTACAGGGAGATCTGTCTCAAAAAGACCAAAAAAAAAAAAAATAGAGAGAGAAAGAAAGAAAAGGAAGAGGGGAAGAGAGGGAGGGACAACCAAGTTGTTGCAGAGAAGTGTCAGGGCAGAGGTGAGGCTGGGCATGGGCAGTGCCTGGGCAGAGGGCCAGGCCTCCTAATGAGGTGCTGTGGGCAGGGGTTCGTGTGGCACTCCCATGCCATAGCAGGAAAGCACTCAGCAGAGCCTCTCCCTGGCAACTAGGCCAGAGCTGGGCTCTGCCTCCTCTTCTGCGGGCCAGCAGGACCCCCAAGGGCTTCTCTTGGAGTCACAGAGACAGAGCATGGCAGCCCAGGGCCCTAGATGACCTCCAAATAACCCCGAGACCCCCAGGTACCTGCAGGCTCTCCGCAATGCCCATGGGCCCCGCCTGCCCCTCCCAGGGCCCACCAGCTGGGAATTCCTTGGGCATGACAAAGTCAGCCAGCTAGGAACCTGGCTCTGTGCTTCGGTCACAGCCCTGGCTGCAAACCGAGCTGCAAGGCAGGGGTATGTCACTTACCTTCTCTGGGACTCAGCCTCTCTCCCAGCGGTGACAGGGTGAGACTTTCCAGCTTAGACACCCACCAGTTTGCAAGAGATTTGGACTATGGCTTCCTAAAAGATCTGCACAGACTGGTCAGCATTGCACGGAAATGTCTGACGAGGTTGATCTGGGGCTCCTCAGTGTCATCCCCCCCACCCTACCCCCCGGGAGAGAGGGTGCGTGGGCACCAGCAGATGGCTTGAGTGTGTACACACCCAAAGCCTTCCTGCCACTCCTACTATCTAGAGAGAGATCCCCAGTTCTCTGGAACCTTCCAGATCCCTTCAGATTCATCTACCCTGACTTTCTTCAGTTCCTAGACTGGCCTTGGCTCCCACCAGCAAACCTTCCATAGAACTCTCTTTCAGCCTTTCTCTTAGTTTCCCCAGCTCCCAGACCTTCCAGCCTCAAGCACTGCCTGCCTTCTACGCAAGACAAGAGCCTGGCTTAGTTGCCATCTCTTGGCTAGAGGTGAAATATGCATGCAATGAAATGCAGGCATCCGATGTGAACAGCTCCATATGCATCCACCTGTGAAGCCTATATGTATCGTCATCCAAAAGAGTTCTAGAGCATTCCTTTTGCCGAGCATTTCTGGGGAACAGCCTACTCCAGCCTCCTCTTTCCACTGTTCTGACCTCTGTCATCCTTCTTCGACAGTATAAGAAGCTTGTTACGGCTGGACGTAGTGGCACACGCCTTTAATCCCAGTACTTGGGAGGCAAAAGAGGCAGGCAGATCTCTGTGAGTTCAAGGTCAACCTGGTCTACATAGTGAGTTCCAGGACAGCTGGGGTTGCATGGAGACTCTGTCTCAAAAAGACAAAAAAAAAAAAAAAAACTTGTTTCTAGGGTAACTTTTGTGCTCTTCAGCCCCCAGGGGGATAGCAGATTGGCCATCCTGTTTCCTGGCATGGCCCGACCCAGAGCCAGTGCTAGGAAATGAGGATGGTGGAAGGGATGAGGCTTCAGGATGTGCCTCTGCACCATGCACCCCACCTTAGCTCAGGGTCCAGACACTCCTTTTCCCCTTCTCCTTCAGCCCTGACCTGCGGAGACAACACGAGCATGCGGCCTGGCCAGCCCACCTCCGGGCCCTGTGCCGGGCAGTTCCCTCCAGCGGTGTTCTCACACTGTGCCCTTCTCTAGTGGTTCCTGCTGCTGCCCCTGTTCCGGGCTCTCACGTACGGGGCTGTGGAGCCCATGGTGGCCTCCCTCACCCTTGATGTTGGCTTCCTCTCAGGATCCTGTCTAGACTATTCCACAGAGGTCCTGGGCTCCTTGATGGTCATGTGCTGAGCCCAGCAAGGACCCAGAGGATCATCAACTCGAGCCCCCCCCACACACACACACAGGGGTGACTTTGGGGTAGTTGCTCCTCCTCTCCCAGCCTCTGCCTGTAAAATGTCAGCCAGGCTTTTCTGGATCTGGTGTCAATATACATTTGTTGGACAGATAGCCCTTTGACGAGTGGCCATTGGCGATGGGCTCGTTTGCTGGTGTGCAGAACAGCAGCCCTGGTGGCCTTAGAGGGCTGGCTGTGGGGAGACTCCTACAGGCACTGGCTCTCAGCTCTGAGCTGTATGGTGATCACAGTGGGCCCGGGTGAGAGCAGTGGGGGTGCATTTGGCAACACCCACGGCTTGGCAAAGACCACACCAGAAGACAGAGCAAAGACGGGGCAGCTGTGTCTTCCTTGTGCCACCAGAGGGCGCCAGGATGCAGCTGAAACCCGTCACCTGGCTTCCTGACCCAACCCTGAGTGGAGAGCCAAGGCTAGCAAGGACAGAGACTGTGCTACCCTGAAGCCCTTTCTCTAGAAAAGGGAAGCAACCTTAGCCTGGCATTCTGACCATTTCCACCACGACAACCAACAGCAGACCAACATTCAGACAGTACCTCTAGGGCCCTTAGACCCATTCAACAGATACAGAAACTGAGACTGAAAAGGAGAGGCCAACTCCAGAGTGACAGGTTAATTTTGGCTTCCCTGATCCAATGGACGCCTTGCCAATAAACCTCTGTGTGACCCTCAGACAGAGCCAGGGAGTCAGCACCTGTGCCAGACCCCAAGGCTCAGATGGTAGAGACTTCAGGGTGCAAGAGGGAGAGAAATAATGCTGAGCACAGGGAGACAGAAAGAAAGAAACAGAAGGGGTGAGTATTTGAAAGGGGTGAGAGGGAGACGTGGATAAAGAGGACACAGAGGGAGGCTTCCGGGAGGAGGGAAAGCCTCGAGAGGCAGAGGAGAGAGAGAGACAGAGAAGGCAGCAGAAAAAGAGCCACAGAGAGGTAGAAACAAGGCCCAGAGACTCAGAATGAGAGCCAGGCCTGGGAGTGAGCGCTCAGCCCCGGCCCTGCCGTCACACCCCTCCACCCCGCACCCTTCACTACTCCCCACCCCAAAGGCTGTTGGTGGGGATGGGCAGACACCCACCTTGGGGATGTCGGTTAAGCCAGGCTCCCTGGGGCACTGAAGGCAGACAGGCAAGGTCCCCAGCGTCATGTTTCCAGGAGACGTGGGCCCCAAAACCCCAGTCTGTCTCTGGAGCCTCCCCAAGGGTGGGGCTTGGGGCTCACCTGGGGGCCCCCAGACCTGCTCCCATCCCTCAGCCCCGGCAGGCCCCTGCCTGGCAGCCTGCAGCCTCTGTGCAGCAAAGCAGCCTAGGAGGCTGAGAGGGCTGTGTAAGGCCTCTGGGCCCTGTTTTAAGTACTTTAGCAAAGCCAGTTTACCCTTCCTCACAACGCCCAGGTCCCCAGTTACAGATGAAGAAATGGACACTGGTACTTGCCTGTACCCCAGTTCCCACACCAGGAACGAGGAAGCCTGTGCTCGAGCCCAGCCAAACCCAGGAAGGGGCAGGCTGGCCAAGGCTCCACTCCGAGTTCCCCACCAGCACCTAGCCTGGCCTAGCAGGGCAGTAAGAGGCCTCGAAGGCAGCAGAGGCAGAGTGGAGGCCAAGCCACAGCTTGATTTATGGTCCATGTGGCCTGCGGGCTGGGTGCTCCCCATAGGCTGTAAATCTCTGCTGCCGGCTGGCCAGGCCTCTGGCAAATGGCTGAGCTGTAGAGCATGCCACCCAGGGCAGAGCCTCCAGTCACTGGACTTTAGGGCTGTCCTTGAAAGAGGTTTAAGGACTACCCCAGCAAGGCCTGGTGACTTCAAGATCCTCTGGAGCTCAAAGACCTCAGCCATATACAGGGTGTCCAGCTGAATGCACTTGCGTCCACCTTCCTGTACCCCAGGTCTCAGGCAGGGTAGCAGAGGCAGCGTCTGGGGCAGGGGCCACTATCGGCAGCTGTGCCAGTCCCCTCCAACCTGAGCCCTCCAGGCCAGACCCACAGCTGTGAGGAAACAGATGTCTGAGGTCAAGGCCAGACCTCTCCTACAGTAGCTCCGAGAACCCCACCACCCTGGGCCTTTCACTTGGAAATACACTGAGTGGGCAGCAGAGGACTCGGAAGCGGCCCCTTTCTCACAGGCGTGGCCAAGACAATGACTAAAATCCTGGCCCAGGTCCCTTGCAGCCTTGCTCCAGACATTGTGCAAGTCACTGGGCTGTGTGTGAGTGACAGAAGAGTGTCAGAGCATCGAGCATCGAGCATCGAGGGCTGTGTGTGGCTGCGTGAGAGACTACAGAGCATGACCAGGCCAGGTGCGGGTGCACAAATGCATGCATGCATGCTTACGTGTTGCCTGTGCCTGCTGCATGCTCATGTAGTGGGCATGTATACATATGCTCACATGTACATGTGGTGTGCATATATGTATCTGTATGCATTTGTGCACGCTTGCACATGTATTTTTACATAGTTGGGTGTGCTTGTGTGCACATACATGGGTGTGCACGGCACACACTTGGGGGTGTAGCGGATCCCTGCCTCCTCTCAGCCCCTGCTCCCCTGGTTCCTTTCCTCCCGCCATCCCTGTTCCTCAATCTCTGGTCCTTGCTCTCTGCTTCTTTCCACAGCCTGGTATAGACAGAGGGGTAATGGGAACTGACCAGCAGGCAGTCACCATGCCCCTCTAATCCTCAGCTCCTACTCCGTGCCCGGCTGCTCTCAGCTGATCTAGGTACCACAGCCCAGGCTAATGAACTCCCAAGCTGGGTTCATTCATAGCAACCAACTCCAAATCCTCTTGGGGTGCGAGGGGCACTGCTCAATCATTCAGGCCCTGTTCTGTCCATTGAGGTAGGGTGCTAATGCACATTTGACGACAGTTAAGGGCACTGAGGCTCAGACAGCACAGGGCCTCCTGGAGACCACAGGGCAGGTCCAGGGCACAGCTAAATTAGTAGATTAGTGGTGGCCTCTGTCACCCCTGAGGCCACAGAAACAGGAAGTGCCCCTGGTATTCCATGGAGGTGCAGAATCCTAGGACTCAGCCATCTAAGTATCTCTCTCTACCCATGCTCAGCCCAGGGGCCCTCAAGTCTCCAAGCTACATTGGCAGACTCTTCCGTGTCTGCTGCCTCCACGCACTGTATGAGCCTTCTAGGGACACCCTCCAGCCTTGTCCTCATCCTTTTCAGCCCCTGCCTCTCCGTCCTTTGGGGCCAAGGACCCTTACCCGAGGCCACCCAGGCAGTAAGCCTGCTTGCCTGTTCCCACATGTAACCCTTCCAGAGTCAGAAGAGCCCATTCGTTATGCTATCTTCACGGGGGTGAGCTGGTATGTGGGGCCACCTGCTGCCCCAGTCCTCACCCTCACATTCTCTCCACCACTGATAACGAATGCAGTTTCCTCAGGGGGCGCAGATCAGTGGCAAGGATCTCCCACCCAACCCCTCTGCTACGTTCTCGTGGCTCCTTCTGCAGACCGTGCACTCTGGCTCTTCTGTCTGGAGCACATCCCCATCAACATTGCCTGACACGTTGGAAGGTTTTAGTAAAATATTGTGGCTGAGAGGATAAATGAAGGGTGGAGAGAGGAACAAGCAGTTGTCCCTTCAACAGTCCTACACAGGTGACAGGCTGGGCAGGGAACAGTCAGCAGGCCCCTCCCACTGCTGGCAGCAGCAGCCTGGGATGCAGCTCTGTCGGGTGGAAAGGGTGATCCCCTCCCCGGTCAGCTTGTAGATGGCCGGCAGTGCCCCACTGCCCACTCCTAGGCCCTGTAGAGGAGGGAAGGCCCTGTCCCCAGGCCTATGCAGGCCTCACTGTGAGGCCCTGGCCCAAACTTGCTCCACAGCCCTCAGCAAATCCCTCAGGTAAAAACAAGGGAGTTGGGGCTGGACAGATGGTTCAATGGTTAAGCTGTCCTTATAGAGGACTGGAGTTTGATTCCCAGCACCCATATGGCAGGTAACAACTGTCCATAACTCCAGTTCCAGGGGAATCTGACACCCTCTTCTGACCTCTGCAGGCGTCGTAGGACACAGGTGCACCTAAATACACCCAGGCAATATAGTCATACACATAAAATAAGAAATAACAAATACAATATTTTTAAATAAAATAAAAACTATGGAGTTGAAGAGGATGGTTTCTTTGGTCACTAGCTTTAGGAGGGTCCCTGGGGTGTGTCACCTCCTGGGAGTCATATGCCTGGTCGGTCATCCTAGACTAGGCCTGGTCTATGTAAAAACCATACGACAAAGTGTAGCTTTTGAGAAGTCACAGGACAAGGAGGTTGCTGCCTGATTTGCTCTTTTTATGAGGAAAGCCAGCCGCCATGCTGTTAGGAAGCTCAAGCCATGGAGAGGGGAAAACAGAGGACTACACCAGTCACCAGGCATGTCCTATGTCATCCCAGGTCCCTCAGCCTCAGGGACTACACCAGTCACCAGGCAGGTCCTATGTCATCCCAGGTCCCTCAGCCTCAGGGACTACACCAGTCACCAGGCATGTCCTATGTCATCCCAGGTTCCTCAGCCTCAGACAAACTTAGACCTCCTCAGCTAAGCCAAGTTCAGGATCCTGATCCAAAGGAATGAGGTACTAAATACTGAGCTGCGATGCTTAGGCTGACTTTTTATACAGAATAACTAATCACATGGTCCACGCCTGTGTTAGTCACTTTTCTTTTTATTGCGGTTAAAATGCCTGATAGAAACAGCTTAAAGGCGGAAAGATGCATTTTGGCATATTGTCCCAGAGATGTCTGTCCACATTCCTTGGATCTGTGGGTTCTGAGCCCAGGGTAAGGCAGGAAGTTTGTTCATCTTACTGCAGATGAGAAGTAAAGAGAGAAGGGACTCGGACGGCCTACTTCCTCCAGCTAGGCCTTACGTCCTAAAGTTTCCCAAAGTAGCGGCACCATCTGGGGACCAAGTGTTCGGCAGAGAAGTCTCCAGTGAGGGGTGATATTTCATATTCAAATAATAATGACCATTGCCTACTCAGATGGTCTGACCATGATGTCTCCAATGTCAAACATCCTCTCTCATGCTGTAGCCTGAACATGAGCCCTGAAGTACCTGAGTCAGAAGCTCTCTGCGCCCCCAACCGCAGTGCTGGGTGCTCAGTTACAGCAGCACCATCAGACTAAGAGCTCCCCTGTCCCACCCTCACATGTCTCCATCTCCACACGTGGCCATCACCACCTGCTGCCCCGGAACGTAGGACAGACATGGCTGTACCTTGGTCTCTTCTTTATCCCTACATTCGGTCACCAACGAAGCCTAGGCTTCCTGTTTCCCATGATTTCCTGGACTGCTCTCTCCTGGTCTTGCCCTGGCACTCTGCCTCTCATAGGTGTTGAAGCAGCACACACAACCCCCCCAGTCCCCTGCCTTGCCACCTCTATGTCAATCCATCCTCCACTCTGACAGATGAAGGGAAGGTCTTCTTTTTTTTGAGACAAAGTTTCCCTGTCCGTCCTGGAACTCACTCTGTAGACCAGGCTGGCCTTGAACTCAAGGAGATCCGCCTGCCTCTGCCTCCAGAGTGCTAGTTAAGATTAAAGGCATGTGCCACCACGCCTGGCTTAAAGCCACCATGTGGGTGCTGGGAATCAAACCCAGGTCCTCTGCTTCTAGCAGTCGGTGCTCTTAACCACTGAGCCATCTCTCCAGCCCCAGGAAAGGCTTTCTAAACATAGATTTGACTGTATCACTCCTGCTCTACAACCTTCCCCTGCTCCCTATTACCTACAAGACAAAGCCAAGTCCCTTGGGCAGACATTTAAGGCCTTTTATGTTTTCCCCAATTCCCTCTCCAACCTCTCTTCTAGCTTTCCTTTGTTTTCTATTTAATGTTTCTTGGAGACGGAATCACCTCCAGTTCTCTGCGCGCAGGCTCTGATACTTCCATTCCTTTGCTCACGTTCTTCGCCCGAATCCCCTTCTCACTCTTTCCCTGGAAAATTTTTACTTAATCTCTTAAGTCCCGACTGTTCTGACGTACCATGAAGAGCTGGTCTCTTTTGGCCTCCTTGCACCTTGCTGGATGCCACAACCAGTTTTCATGCCTTCTTCCCTATGAGACCCTTTCAAATACAGAGGTTCTTTTCTCTTTTCTATGCTCCCAGCACTGTGCTCAGCTGAAAAGCACATAGCTTTGTACAAGAGATCTTCAGGGGGAGCTTTAGAGCCAATTCATTTAAACCCCATCATTATGGTTTGAGTGTGAGCTCTCCATTGGCTCAGATGTCACTGAGGGCAGCTGGCTGCTAACACGATGTCACCAGTCCCTTTTGACTGCCCCTGCCCCAGCACTAGACTGTGCTCTCTCAAACCGTAAGCCAAAGTAACCCTTCCTCCTTAAGCTACTTCTTTGGGGTATTTTTAAAATAGCAACGGGAAAAGTGGCAGGTGCAGCCCCTTTGGATGGTTATGGTAGATTCCTTGCCCCTTAGAAACCATGTATAACTTAGCAGGGCGTGGTGGCACACGCCTTTAATCTTAGCACTTGGGACGCAGAGGCAGGCGAATCTCTTTGAGTTCAAGGCCAGCCTGGTCTACAGAGCGAAGGAGCGAAGGAGCGAACTCCAGGCCAGCTGGGACTAAAAGGGAGACCCTGTCTCAAAAATACCCCCCCAAAAAATTAAGAAACCATGTATAGGTGTCACCTCACCGTGCTTGACCACAGATGTGTGCTGACACAAAAGCAGATTTTTGTTTTCTTTTCTTTTTTTTGTCTTTTTGAGAAAGGGTCTCCCTGTAGCCCCAGCTGTCCTGGAACTCACTTTGTAGACCAGGCTGGCCTTGAACTCACAAAGATCCACCTGCCTCTGCCTCCCAAGTGCTAGGATTAAAGGTGTGCACCACCATGCCCGGTAGTCTGCTTGACATTTGCAAGCCACTCCTTCTCTTCAGATCTGGAGCCCTTCATTCACAACATGATCTCTAAGAAAAACCTGCTTTTGAGCTGGGCATGGTGGTGCACGCCTTTAATCCTAGCACTTGGGAGGCAGAGGCAGGCAGATCTTTGTGAGTTCAAGGCCAGCCTGGTCTACAGAGTGAGTTCTAGGACAGCTGGGACTACAGGGAGACCCTGTCTCAAAAAGGCAAAAAAAAAAAAAATGTCAAGCAGACTGTGATGGACTCTATGACTGTCTGGGCTGTAGTACAGTGATGTTCACTGCCTTCCTGAGGGGTTTAGAGTCCTGACATTGCCTTTGAACACAATGGTCCCAAAGTCTGTGTCTCCTTGTTTTTTTGTTTTTTGTTTTTGTTTTTGTTTTTTTTGCATGTTTTTATTTTGGCTGTCTGCTTTGCCTTGCCATTTCTTTTTGGTCTTTTCGAGACAGGGTCTTTGTAGCCCCAGCTGTCCTGGAACTCACTCTGTAGACCAGGCTGGCTTTGAACTCACAAAGATCCGCCTGCCTCTGCCTCCCAAGTGCTAGGATTAAAGGCGTGCGCCACCACGCCCGGCTTTTTTGCATGTTTTTATAATCTCCCTATCTCCATGTGATGCAAGCCAGTGTGCCTACACCCTAGCTTGGGCCGCGACCCCTGGAAGAGGGTGGCTCCAGAGACAAAGGAATAAAGACTCTAGACTGAGATGGTGAGAGTCTGCACATAGGACAGGAGGGGTGTGACACTGAGTTTGCACTGTCCCTGACCCTCAGCTGTGCTCCATCAGGAGAATCAAAGAACAGGAGGATAAGAAGCTGGCAGCTCTAGCTGGGTGGAGGTCCACAGAACAGGAAGGTCCTGCGGACAAGCTCCCACAGAAGGGATGGAGAGGAGAAAGGGGCAGACGCTAAAGCTGTGACTCCTCTTTCCTCCCTGGTCAGAGACAAGATGCAAGCATCAGGGCTGCCCAGCAAAAGGGCAGTGGGGGAGCAGCTCAGGAGGCTGCATCATGGGAACAAATGGAGTCCAGTCCCAGCTCCACCGAGACCTAGCTCTGACAAGAAGCAGCAGCCAAGAAACTCCTCTGATGTCCGTTCTGGAATCTGTAAAAATATAAATATTATAACCAGAATCAGAAGTTCTAGGCCACTCCTGGAAGAGCTCAAACAGAAAAGTTAAGAGGAGAAGGGCTTTTACTCTGCACAGCTATGTCAGGGTGTGGCGAAGATGACCACTATGCCTGCCAGGTCTGACATGAGCTTTAGGATGAGGTAGAGGGGACAGGGCAGGAGGCGGGGCAAAGCAGGTACAGTCAGACTGTGTTCTGTCTTATCACTGGAGGACACCATCCAGGTCCCAGGAGATAACTGCTCCTCTCTCTCAGGCAGTATCAGCTCCACAGGGAAATTTCTCCCACTTAGGAGGTGATTTCATGGTGGTGATCTGTCTACAAGGCTTCAGCCTCCCTTAATCCAAGGTAACTGCAGGTTTAGGACAATGATGGAGATCTTCGGAGCCTCTTCAGGGGCCCAGAACAGGGCATCGTAAACACTGCTAGTCAGATGTTTCAGTTATTCTTTGTGCCTTCATCCCTGAAGATGGATGAGGGAGGTTTGGTCTCACCAGCTTTAAGAGTCACTCACTGAGTGATGAACATGCTTATATGCAGAGACCAGGAGTGAAAGAGAAAGGCACAGATGAAGACAGCCAGCATGCCAGGCTTCTTCTTGTTTCTATACCTATAGGGCATCCGTGGCCCTAGTAAATCTGCTTAAAAAAAAAAAGTTTATGTTTACATTTGTTTGTTTTTGAGACAGGATCTCATGCAGCCCAAGCTGGCCTCAAACTCATTATATAGCAGAGGATGAACTTGGCTCCTTCCTCTTCCTGCCTCTACGTCCTGGACAACAGGCACATACCACCACGCATAGGCCACTATGTCCGTAATTCCTAACACTGCACACAGAGAACATGGGCTTCAGTCATTCACTCATGTAACATTCTGTGATCACCTCCGTGTGCCAGGCAGTTCCAGGAACTGGGAACAGGACAGTGAAGATACAGCCTTGTTCTCCAGGAGCCACGTTCTAAGGAGGGAGACACAGGAAAAGATCAGGTAGACTGCGTGAAACTATGAGGGATTGCTTCTCACACAGCCTCTCTTTGGGGGATGTGCCTGGGGGGGCTCTGCTACATGTTTTTATCATTTGGAGACCCAAACTGAAAAGACTCCATGTTCAGCTTCCACAATAGAACTACGTGAGGGCGGGGGCTGTTGCATAGAAACTCACGAAACCATCCCACAACACCCTGAAAGGTGAGAGGTGGCACCTCCGCCCTTCTTCACCTCCACTGGCAGCTGCTTGGTCTCACATAACCACCCACCTGCAGGCAGGGAAGGGCAAGGGCTCCTCAATCCAGAAGGCGGGAGCAGGGTACACTCAGCGGAAAGAACCAATGCCCACAACGGACAGAGCCACGTTAATCCTGAGAAGAACCAGGGCAGGTAAGGAGATAGGGCAGGTTGGTAGCACTTAGATGGCAGAGTAAGCCCTCTAAGAAGGCAGCGTTGGAGCAGAGAGTCCATAGAATCAGGGAGCGATCCCCTAGGGCAGGCCAGGGGACCAGCGGGTAGGAGCCGTAAGCCAGAGGAGAGAGAAATGTAGGTGGTACTTAGAGAAGCCATTCTACAGAACTGGCTGATCTCACCAGGATTAGACCTTTATTTTGTTTCTTGTTTTGGTTTGTTTTTTAATTTTTTGTTATTTTTTAAAATTATTTTATGTGTATAACTGCTTTGCCTACATATATGTAAGTGCACCTACATACATGTGCATGCAAAGACCTCAGAGGCCAGAAGAGGGAGTTGGATGGTTGTGAGCCATCATGTGGGTGCTGGGAACCCAGCCTGGGTCCCCCAAGTGCTCCTAACTGCTGAGCCATCCCTCTGGCCCTTGTTTCTTCTTTGTTATTTATGTATTTATTTTTATTATGTGCATGTATGATGTGTGTGGGGGGTGCATCCGGGGGATCAAACTCAGGTTATTCGGCTAGGCAGTATCCACCTTTACCAACTGAGCCATTTCTCTAGCCCAATTTTCAAGTTTTTAAGACTTTTAAAATTGATTCTCGTGGGGAGTGGTGTGCATGCTCCCGTGTAGATGTGAAGGTCAGAGGACAGCTTCATGGAGTCACTGTTCTCCTTACAACCCCGTGTAGGTTCTGGGGATTCAACTCGGGTCTCCAAGTTTGTACAGCCAGCACCGCCCTGCCCCCAGTCATCTCCTCCATATCTGTTTTTGTGTTTTGAGAAAGGGTCACCATATGTAACCCAGGCTGGCCTTGATCTCACAGTCCACCTGTCTTAGTCTCCTGAGGGGGTTGCAGGCATGTGCCACCATGGCTAGCTAGGGTCGGATGTCAGTTGGGGTGAGATAGAACTCACCGGTTGTCCTAGGGTGACTGTTGGGAAGTATGTTGCTGTTGATGGATGATTGTAAGAAGCCAAGGGCGGGGCTGGAGAGATGGCCTAGCGGTTAAGAGCCCTGACTGCGCTTGCAGAGGACCCGGGTTCGATCCCCAGCACCCACATGGCGGCTGAGAGCCGTCTGAAACTCCAATTCCAGGGGACTCTGACGCGGGTGCACCCACCTACATGCAGACAAGACATTCATACACATAAGAAATAAGTTTAAAAAATTAAAAAAAAAAAGCCAAGGGCTGGCTGCTCCCCAGTTGCTGTCTGACCTTACACAAGGCACTTGGCCTCTCTAAGCCTCAGACTCCACTGTAAATCGTGGGGGTGGAGTTATTGCCTCCCAGGTAACCTGACATTAAAGTGCTCTGAGATCCCGGCCTTGTCAGAACTACAGAACCACTTGCTGGCCTTCCAGCCACTCATGCTTCTTTCTGCCTGAGAAGCTCCACCCTCTTTCCTCCCTATAAGGCTGCCACCATCCCCAGGGTCTTCCCTCGGTGTCCCAGACCCTGAGAGTTCAGGGTCTCCACCTCTGTCTGCATCTGTGTTTGCTGAGTGGGACCAAGCCCAGACAGCTGTCCAGGGAGGCCGAGCTTAGAGGAACACCAGCTCTGATCAGGGCCAGCAGCAGGTGGGACTTCCTGCACACAAGCCAGGTGGATTCCCAGCCGCCCATGCGCTCCTTCCCCTAGGGGGGCTCCGAAATCCAGGAGTCCCACCTTGTACTCCCCAGCCCAGCCTGGCTCTGGTAGCCTAGCTCCCTGGCTGGCGTGAGCTAGTGCCTCACCCAGGAGGGGGTAGCAGCTGTGGAGAGGGTGGGAGAATTCCTCCCGCTGCTGGATTTGTAAAACAATTGATTAAAGACAATGCAATTAATTATTCTTTGATGAAATAGTGGAAATTACCCAAGAAAATGAAGATTTCAGCAGCCGAACATTAAACCCCTCTAATTATGTCATTTCTGAAAAAGGGGGAGCGGGAGGGAGAGGGTGGAAGTGACAGAATGGAGGGAGGAAATGAAGTTTAAAAATAGATGGGGTGACAGTTGGGCTCCTTGCAGGCCGGACAGGAGAAGTATGGCAGAGGCCAACCACCCTGGCCTGAACCACGTGGCTCCAAGGGAAAGTCCAGATTACCGAGCTCTCTGTGGGGCCCAGATTCAGCCTGGTGGGCCAGACGTTGGGATACATGCCTTGGGTCCTTAAACTGCATCTGCAGCCTTTTCTCTTTATAGATAGGAGAGAATAAGGCTCAGAGGGGCCGAATGATCTGATGGAGGATGCATAGCTGGGACTGGACGCAGGTCTTAGTACAGAACCTGAACTTTTTCAACCCTACCTGACTTGATCTTCTGGAATAGACCACAGGTGGCTTTGGCAGAAGCTGCGCCTTAGTCTCCGTGGCTGTTCTATCTCTGAGTTGGTATGGAAGCTGGGTGAGGGCCTGATATTCACCTCAGCTGATCTATGTGGGGCCAGCCATCCAGTGAGATGGAGGTCTTCCTACCTCCCTGTGTCCTCTATGATCCCTCTGGGTATATCTCCGCAGCCCAGGAGAGGATAGCATGGAGGTCCTGGCACCTGGCCTAACACCTCTCCTAGGGAAGCAAAGGTGTAGGCATTGACCCGGCTCTGCTGTAGCTGCTGGGTGGCCATGGGCAGTTCCCTGGCTTCCCAGCCTCAGCGTGTCTATCTGCCACAAGAGGACATATCTATGAATCCATGAAAGGCTGCTGGGCACAGCCTGTCCCAGTTCAAATAGTGAACTTGGTCCCAAGAAGTTCCAGTCAGCTGCAGAAGGGGAGGAGGATGGGAGCTGGACTCCAGGGCTGCTCTGGATGGGAGGACTAAGCCATGCAGGGGGTGGGCTCACACTGGGAAGAAGAGGGGCCTGGAGTAGAGTCGCCCCAGATCCCCACAGACACCATCGAGGAGCGTCCATCGCTGCACTGGATCCCCACAGACACCATCGAGGAGCGTCCATCGCTGCACTGGATCCCCACAGACACCATCGAGGAGCGTCCATCGCTGCACTGGATCCCCACAGACACCATCGAGGAGCGTCCATTGCTGCACTGGATCCCCACAGACACCATAGAGTGCCCGTCGCTGCACTGGCAAGGGTGAGAGCAGAGGATCAACGGTTCGCTCCCGCTTGGCTGGGATCCGTGTCACAGTCGGTTCCGCACTCCCTCTCTCTCCTGGACCTTATCTCAGGCAGATCGCATAATTTTTCTGAACACTCTCGCTCACTATCAGCCTCATTTTTTATCAGTTAACGTTTCTAATCTGATCTGGCATCGAAACTCCCATTTCTTATTCAGTCTTTACAGGCCTTTCTGTCTGCAGCCTGGCGGGCTCAGGCAGAGACAGCTGAGATGGGGAGGAGGGGGGTTGGAGGGCCCAGAGGTTGCTTCTGTGGGGCCCTTTTGGTGGGACCTGGGGATCTTCCTTATTGGATTCCTTTAACCGATATCACCCTCATGTGAACAATGGTCTCTACAGTTGCAGCATCTCCAGCCCTGAGAGGTTCTCCAGGCAGCAGGTACCCCTCCGGGGGACTGAGCCTGTGGTGGCTACTCCGACCTTTCTGCTGCACAGTACCACAATACTGAGTCACCACCCTTCCTGAGCTCTTCTCAAGCCAGGGTCTGACTCTAGGGGATGACGGTCAGCTTTTCCAACTGTGAAACATTCCTTCACGAGGGTTCTTCACCCTTCCCACATAAAGCACATTGTTAAAGGGATTCTGCTGCCTCCTACCTCTAGGTCTCATTCCCCTAACTCTCAACTCTCTTAATGTGGCCTGGAGGGAGGTGACAAGGGCCACAGAACTAACTCGTGGTTACCTTCTCACAAGGCCTGAAGAGTTCTCCATCTCGGTTTGGAATGGGAGGCTTCTTAACACAAGAAGCAACTCTAAAGGACCCAGGTCCCGTGTGGGCACCAACCCAGGTATGACGATAACCCTTGTCGACTCGGGAAGCCCTTGACCACCAGCCCTCTCACCTGGCTGAGACCCTCTTCTCCTTGGGGAAAGACACAAAGACTCCATGTGTATGGAAGGCCGGCACCTCATTCTACCTGAAGACTCTGCACAAGGCACTGGGGCCTGAGGAAGAACATAGCCCTGAGGGTCTCCCTGCCTACTTTCTCACAGATGACTGCTATTGCCACAGCTCAGCCCTCAACCTTGCTCCCTCTGGTTAGTCTAATTCAGGAACTTTGGCCAAGAGAACCCCTACTCTCCCAGGCAGCAGCAAGGGATCTAACAAGAATAGAATTGAAAGCCAGATGGACCTGAGTTTGTTTTTTTTTTTTTTTTTTTTTGGTCTTTTCGAGACAGGGTCTCTCTGTAGCACCAGCTGTCCTGGAACTCACTTTGTAGACCAGGCTGGCCTTGAACTCACAAAGAATCCGCCTGCCTCTACCTCCCAAGTGCTAGGATTAAAGGCGTGCGCCACCACGCCCGGCTGGACCTGAGTTTGAATACTGGTACTATCCCCTCCTTGTCCTTGTCGTACTGAGAGGAGTTCAGCTGACCAGTCCCCTCAGGACCTTTCCCTTGAAGGATCTCTGGGCTCAACTCAACCCCAGAAACCAAGTTTCTGGCTGAGCTGGGTCCTGAACTTGCCATTTGTGCAGAGTAGAGGAGGGCTGTAGTGTGCCAAGGGCTCAGAAAGAGTCCTTGGAACTAGGAGTGGGGCACAGCCAAGCGGAGAGGGTTGTTCTTCCCACCCATCTGCTCCAAACTCCTCCCACCAGGGATGGTGCTCAGCCCCTCCCCCCAGCTCCCGCACAGATGGCAGGAAGGAAATGCCAAGGCAGGGACAGGGAGGGGCCACCCAGCCCCCAGCGGCGGCAGCCCCTGCCAAGCTTCCCACAGGAGCAAGAAATGAACCCCTCCCTTGCCCGTGGCATTGCCCCTCTGAGAGCCACAGCCCACCGATGCCCTGGTGCCTTGCATCCCGTTGTCATGGTAACCAGGACGGGGCTGACGTGACGACGGGCAGACCAGGAGCTGCTGCCACATGCATCACTTGAACTTGATGTGACAGACACAGGCAGGCGGCCTGCACAGGGGTGGAGGGAGGTGGTGCCCCTGTGGGCAAAAGGATCTGGGCCAGACAGAAGGAGCTCACATGGAGGTCCTCTGGCTGGGACATGTTTAAAGGGCCCGGAAATGTGTGAGACCCTAGAACCCTCACCGGTGGCCCGGCCAGGGTCCCTGTCCAGCTCCCCTTTCTTCTTTTGTAAAACTAGAAGAGTGGGCTAGGTGGGAAGGATGAAATAAAATGGCAGGCATGGGCTTGTTTCGTGAATTGGGCTACAACACAGATGTGGCTAGCATACAAAGCTCAAAGGCTCGGTCCTGGCTCCCGCCCCTTCCTGCCACCTGCCAGCCCTCACTGGCTGTTCTGCAGTATGGGGCTGTAGTGCTGCTTCCTCCTCTGGGTCTAACTATCCACTCAATTGTGTAATAAAAATGTCCCAGGCTGGGAATGTATGTAGCTCAGCTGGCAGGGTGCTTGTCTGGTGTGCATGAAGTACTACTGGGTTTGACTGTATGACCATAGTCCCAGTACTCTAAAGGTAGAGGCAGGAGGATCCGGAGTGGCTATGTGGTGAGTTCGAGGTCAGCTCAAAAAAAAAAAAAATTTCTTCAAGCACATCTGTATACAGAGCATTGTATTAGGTGCTGGGGACGCAGTGAGCAACGCTGGCCCATTTCCGGTTCTCCTTGAGCTGACATTCTGAGGGGCGTGGCGGACTCAAAGCAAAGATGCAATGTAATAAGCCTGTGAATGCAAAGGAAAGGCTAGGAATGGAAGAGAACCTGGGTTCACTTTAGAAGAATCAGAATTTTAGGAATTTTAAGAAGAATGTGAGAAGGGGCATCTCAGCTGGAACTCACTGAAGACCTGGACTCTCTTGGACTCCAGGGCCCAGGGTGGAGGGCAGGGGTCCTGAAGAGGGAAGAAAGCAGGGGGACAGTGCAGTGAGGGTAAGCCAGCACCAAGGGGGACCGGAAGGATAATTCCCAGGGCAACAGGAAGCTTTAAGAACAGAAGTGATGTGCCAGGCGTGGTGGTACACGTCTTTGATCCTAGCACTTGGGAGGCAGAGGCAGGCGGATCTTTGTGAGTTCAAGGCCAACCTGGTCTACAGAGTGAGTTCCAGGACAGCTGGGGCTACAGGGAGACCCTGTCTCTAAAAGACAAAAAAAAAAAAAAAGAACAGAAGTGATGTGACTTGACCTCTGTAGGCAAGATGAGGGTGGTGTGAGTTTGGGGGTGTGCAAAAGAGACGATGAGAAGCAGTCAGGTTCAAGATAACTTGGGGAGCCAGAATCATGAAGATTCATAAATGGTCCAGACATGGAGGGTGAGAGAGAGATGAGAGGCCTCTGTTTTTAGTGTGTAGGTGATAGGGGACTCCTTTTTCTTTTTTAAAAATATTTTATGTATCATTATTTTTATTTTATGTGTATGAGTGTATTGCCTGCATGTATGTAGGTGCACCCTTGTCATGCAATACCCACACAGGTCAGAAGAGGGAATCGGATTCCCCTGCAATTGGAGTTATAGACAGTTGTTAGTGGCCATGTGGGTGCTAGGAACGAAACTTGGGTTCTCTGCAAGAGCAGCCAGTGCTCTTAACCACTGAGCCATCTCTCCAGCCAGGAATGCCTATTTCTTTTTTTTTTTTTATTTTATGTGTGATGCTCTGCATGCAGTTGTGCAGCCTGCGCGATCGCGGGGTCAGAAGAGTGTCTCGGATATCCCGTGGCTGAGTATTCCCTGGATTTGGAGCTTACAGACGGTTTCGGCCGCATGGTGTGGTGCGGGATCGAACCCGGGGTCCTCTTTAAGAGCGGTCCGGCGCTCTTAACCGCTAGGCCACTCTCCAGCCCAGGATGCCTATTTCTAAGATCAGAAAATTCAAGTAATTTGTGAGTCATCTATAAAGATGAGACAAACTAGGTGGGGTAGCAAACACTTGTAATCCCAGCACTCAGAAGGCTGAGGCAGCAGGTACTTGAACTCAAGTGGTCTGGGCTACATGCCAAATCAAGGAATAAGAGAGAGAGAGAGAAGAAAGAAGGAGAAGAGGAGAGAGAGAGAGAGAAGGAGGAAGAAGAGGAAAGGGAGGGGAGAGGAGAGGAGGAGGAGAGGAGGAGGTAGGAGGAGAAAAGGAGGAGGCAGAGAGATCAAACTACCAAGCTGTCTATCAGGGCCAGGAAGGAGGTGGCTCAGTGGTACCTTCCTTGCCTAGCATGTACAAAGCTGTAGGTTGAATTTCCAGCCCCAGCACTGCATAGTAATCCTAACTCAGAATAGAGAGGCACAGAATCCAGGGTAGCTTAACTATATAGTGAGTTGAGGCTAGCCTGGTATGCGAAAGAAAAAGAAAGAAAGAAAGAAGAAAGAAAGAAAGAAGGAAAGGAAGAAGGAAGAAGAGGAAGGAAGAAGAAGAAAGGAAGAAGAAGGAAGGAAGAAGGAAGGAAGGGAGAAAGAAGAAGGAAGAGGAAAGGAAAGAAAGAAAAGAAAGGAAGAAAAGGAAAGGAAAGGAAAGAACAGGAAGGAAGAAAGAAGAAGGAAAGACAGAAAAGAAGACTTAAAATCTTGTTCAAACTCTGTCTTCCTGACCCAGGAGGCTTCCCTGTTCCCTCCGGAAGATGTACCCTGCAAGGCTGCATGACAGGAGACCTGGATCAGAGCCTTGGTTTGTAAGTGACAGAGACACAACTGGAACATCCACAGGTGTGGAGAACTGACCTCACAGAATCCAAGCAGTGATCCACAGGAATGGCTGGAAAGCGATTTGGCTCTGCATCCTCCCTGGCCGAGCCCATCTTGCGATAGACCTGCTCTTCCAGTCCCTGAGACCATTAGACTTTTTTTAAAAAGGAATCCAATTTAATTTTTAATTATTTTTCCCTATTCAGTATGGCTTTCTTGGCTAACCTGGTTCTAAAAGTATGAAAAACAGAGAAGACAGCAAGCACCTATAATGTCATAACTCAGGTAGTTGAGACAGGAAGATGGAAAGTTTGAGGCCAGCCTGGGCTACATACTCTGTCTCAAAGCAAGCAAGCAAGCCGGGCGTGGTGGCGCACGCCTTTAATCCTAGCACTTGGGAGCGAGGCAGGCGGATCTGTGAGTTCAAGGTCCCTAGTCTACATAGGAGTTCCCAGGACAGCTGGAACTAAGGGAGACCCTGTCTCTACTAAAAGACAAAAAAAGAAAAAAACAAGCAAGCAAACTGGTTGTGGTAGCACCACACCTTTAATCCCACAATTCACGGAGCAGAGCAGGTTGATCTTCTATGATTCACAGGCCAGCTCTTTACATACGACAGTTCCAGGCCATCCAAGGAGCTGTCTCAAAACACACACACACACACACACACACACACACACACACACACACGCACACACACACCCTGAAAAATGCACAATGAGGAAATAAGGTGCGAAGAAGCGTACATACATTTTTTTTTTTTTTTGGTGTTTATTGGTTTTGTTTTGGTTTTTGAGACAGGCTCTCACTATGTAGCCCTGGCTAGCCTTGAGCTCACTATGAAAACCAGGCTGGTTTCAAACTCATAGAGCTCCAGCTGCCACTGCCTCCCAAGCGCTGAGATTAAAGGTGTGTGGTGCCATGTCCAACCAGCACACATAATTTATTTTTAATTTCACGATTCTGAAAACTATCACCCATGAAAATAATTTGAAACAAAAAAGGGAAATTTAAAATAAAATTGTAGTAGCACCCTCCCCTCTCAACTTTTATGTCATAGACAGGCTCTTATATTCCTAGTCCAAAACTTTAGAGAACTTTAACTGGCTAGGCTTGAATCACACTGACCATTGATATGGTCACACAGCAGGGGTAAGGTCCAGGAAGAACAGGGCAGCCCATCGAGGCTGCAGAGATGGTCTGTGATTGATTCTCAACAGAAGGGAAGGGTGCAAAGCAGATAATGTCTGGTACACAAGAGAAGCTAAATTCCTGGCCAGAAAGATGGAAAGGAGTGATGAAGACTAAGAAAATAGAGGAAAGAAGGAAGGAAGGAAGGGAGAGAGAGAGGGAGGGAGGGAGGGAGGGAGGGAAAGAGAGAACTTGAGGTTGGAGAGATGGCTCAGCAGTTAAGAGCACTGGCTGCTCTTACAGAGGACCCAGGTTTGATTCCCAGCACCCACATGGCAGCTGACAGTCTGTAATTCTAGTTCCAGAGGATCCAATGCCCTCTTCTGGCCTCTTCAGGGATTGTATTCATGTGGTTCATTTACATACATGCAGGCACATAAAATAAAGTTTAAAAATAACTAAAAATAAAATGGTGACTTACTACCCAAAATAAAGGCTAGAAGAGAGCAGTTCTTTCATGACAAAGTTGAGTGAAAATTCAGAGAGAAAGCATGCAAAGCTCCGTAAGAAGCACCTGGGCCATCTTTCATTTTTATTGCCTCTACAGAGGAGGTGTCTGGAGGGGGCAGGTCAGGGAAAGTTTGCTGAACTTTTGAGCTCTGATGAGAGAGCACTCTGGAATCCAGGAGGCTTTCATTTGTGGTCCAGGACCCCACCCTGCTTTCTGACCTCCTGCTCTGTGCCAGGCACTCTGCCAGGTACTTTACTCCCATTATCTTGCACAGCAGTGATTGGAGATAGTGTATCAGTTAGCTTTTGCTGGATAATAAGTTACCCCAATGTTTATGGCTAGTGATTCTTCAGCTTGGAAGTGCAGCAGGGTTGCTCTGATGTTAGCTAGCTGCACTCACAGTCAGCTGCTAGTCAGTTAAGTGGCTCTGCTTTCTGGGGTTGCCTGTCTGTCATCAGAGGGATGGGACCTGACCATGCGCCTCTCTTCATCCGGCAGGACGTCCCTGGTTTGTACACTGTAGCTGGGCAGGTTGCCAAGAGAACAACTGAGAGCTGGGCAAGATCTCTTGAGGCTTGGGCTCTGGACTGGCCCTGCAACTTCTCCCACATTCTGTCACTGTCTAGAGTAAGTCACCAGGCCGCCCTAGATCCAAATGGTAGGAGAAAGTACAACAATGTGCTACCCTGGTGTGTGTCCTCAGGACAGGAGACAATGGTAGCCACTTCCCACTTACACAGATAGGTCCCACTGTCACTGTCAGCTTACATACCAAGCCCCACCCACAAGCTCCAGTGGATTCCAGAGGCAGGGCGCCATTTGGGAGCCAAGTGCGTCCAAAGACAATGCTTACTCTGCATGGGGGTTGGGGTGTGAGTGAGGGCTGGGGCCTAGCCAGCAATACTCAAAAAAATAGTAATGTCATACCCAATTTATGTAGCCAACGAGTGACAAAGCCAGGGTTTGAACTCCAGGGTCTAATGTTTGACTGCCTGGTGACATTTAAATTCCATTCTCTCAGTGAAAAGCAGTGGGTCCCCGTTTGGCACAATCCCAAACAGTCCAACCTAACAACCACTGGTGAGTTTGGCTGAGACAGGGATGAGGCAGGAAGAAGATGAGAAGTTGTGTTAGAGGGACTGAAGGGGTGGTTCAGTGACGTGCTAGCTGTTGAAGCAGCATTAGGACCTCAGTTCAGATGCTGGGTTTAAAAAAAAACAACCGATGACCTAGCGGTTAAGAGCACCGACTGCTCTTGCAGAGGACCTGGGTTCGGGGTTCGATCCCCAGCACCCACATCTCTGCTGGGAACCGTCTTTACCTCCAGTTCCAGGGGAATCTGACGCCTTTTTCTGACCTCCGCCACATTGCACAACATGGGTGCACAGACCTACATGCAGACAGTACATTCACGCACATAAAATAAATGAATAAAATTTTTAAAAAATTAAAAAAAACCCGGGGTGTGGTGGCGTGCACCTCTAACCACAGCACCAGAAACAGAGCTCCATGTTCAGTGGGAGAGCTTGTTGAGCAAGACACTTGACATCCACCTCTGGTCTCCACATGTCCAGGTGCCACATACATACATATCACACACACACACACACACACACACACACACACACACACACACATAGAAAGGAAAGTTGTGCGGGCTGGAGAGATGGCTCAGTGGTTAAGAGCACTGGCTGCTCTTGCAGGGGACCCAGGTTCAATTCCCAGCACCCACATGGAAGCTAACAACCATCTATAACTCCAGTTCCAGGAGATCTGACGCCCTCTTCTGACCTGCTATGGTATTGCATGATGTGGGTGTGCTTACATACATGCAGGCAATAAATACACTCAAATGCACAAAAGTAATAAAATTATTGTTTAAAGAAAAGAAAGTTGGGTTCGAGGCAGGCAAGTGCCAGGGTATTGAGCAGACCCTGTGACCACAGCAAAGATTCCAGCTTTGTGCTCAGGACTCCAGCCTGCCGCCCAAAGGCACAGGTCCCTGCTGGACAGGCCAGAGCTGCCCCTCTTCCAGGCAGAACCCCTGTCTGGGCCTCAGGCTGGCAGGGTCCCATCATGAGCTGCGTCCAGTGTCTCACTGAGCTCAGCAAGCACGGTGGTGACAGGCAGGGCCAGGAGATCAAAGAGGTGCCACAAGACGAAATAAAAGATCTGCCTCTCAGAAGCACTCTCATGACATCTCTGCCTGGCTGAGGGTGGGCAGAGGGCACTGGGCTGTCAGGGGACTGCCCCACCTCCTCACCTCCATTGCCACGGCCCCTCCCCCACAGACAGCAGAGCCAGGAGCACAGCTGTGCCCAGCCAAGCTGCCGGGTGCCAAGCCGGGCCTGGCGGGCTCCCTCTCATCTGTCTCTCTTTAGCAGGAACAAATGGGAATGAGGGAATCAATTAACAAGGCTCCTTAGCCAAATGACTGCTGCTCCCGCCTCCCAGCCTGTTAACCCTTCACTTCCAGGGATCGGCAGGGCTACCAGGCTTGCAAGCGCAAGTCCTGGCCTTGGGGTGCCACTGAATGCCATGCTCTTGTCTGATCCATGCCAGATGCAGGTGACAGCTGCCAAGATGAAGAACCAGAGCCAAGTCTGGGGTCAGACTCAAGGGTGCCACCACAGGGTAGACCTGGACCTTTCCTTCTTCTCCAGGAACCTTGGACCCTCTCCTAGCAAAGAAGAAGAATGAAAAAATGTAAAAGCCCCAAACAGAGGGACAGGTCTAACAGTGGCTTTTAGCCTCATGAAGGTGAGTCATAGCCCACACTGAATCTGGGAAAGGTATGGGCCACGTATGACATCTATGACATGTATGAAACCACTTTGAGCAAGCCCTGAGGCTCTCTCTCTCTCTCTCTTTGAAAGCCAATGGTCAATGCTAAGAAATTCAGAAAAGCCTAAAAGTCTTGGGGTTGTCAGGAGGCTGGGTTCAAAATTCAAGTACTGGTTCAACAGCAGACATATAGCTGGATGCCATTTTAAGGCATTAACCAATAGGCCATTCTCATTGAATGTCTTTATTATTTATTTATTTATTTTACCCAGGGGTTGTTCCCAAGCTTCAGGTTGGCTTTAATATTGAGTTGGCTACATTATGTAACTCAAGAGGTACCATTCATAGCCTGTGCCACATGGGCAGAATACTGGAGTCACTCCCACGTCAGACAAGGGAAACAAAAACATACACTCTTGGCATTTTATATTCAAAAATACTTGTATAAGTTAAGTGTTTTTTAAAAATATTTTATTTATTTATTCTATGTGTATGAGTGTATTGCCTGCATGTGGGTAGGTGCATTCCTGTCATGCAGTGCCCTTGGAGTCAGAAGAGGGCACTGGATTCCCCTGGAACTGGAGCTATGGAGGGTTGTTAGTCCCAGATGGGTGCTGGGAATTGACCCAGGGTCTTCTGCAAGAACAGCCAGTGCTCTTAACCATTGAGCCATCTCTTCAGCCCCAAGTTAAGGGTGTTTTTTTGTTGTTTTGTTTTTTTAATGGAGGCCATGGAGATGGCTTACTGAGGAAAGGAAGGGCTTGCTGTATAAGTACGAGGATTTGAGCTGGAATCCACAACACCCATGTAAAAGGCAAGTCGTGGTGATGTGGCACTAGGGAGACAGAGACGGGAGGACCTCTGGTCCTTTCTGGTCAGCCAGTCCAGGCAATCCATGAACTCCAGTTTCAGTGAGAGACTCTGTCAAAATAAAAGCTAAAGAGAAAAGAGGAAGATACCCAGTGTTAATCTCTGGCCTCCACAGGAACACAACACACATGTACACATGTATGCACACACATATGAACACACACACACACAAATGCATATAACTTGTATTGGAAAAGCCATCCATTTCCACACCCCAACCTCCAACTAGATAAAGGACCTCAAATGCACAAGATAGCAAGAGTAATGGAGAGGGACGCTCCACGTGAGAACCGGGCATGAGTGAGCTCACTGGCCCAGCCAGGGACCAAAAGATCTTTTGGTTCATCCCCCACCCGAGGTTCCTTGTCACAGCTAAGCAGCCAGGGCCTGCAGTCAGCCATTCACCAGTAGTAGCCCAGGAGAGGATGGATGGGTCAGCAGAAGATAGCTGCTGCCCAAAGGCATGCTTAGAATGGCCTCTGAAGACAAACCACCGGTAGCTCCCACACCAGCCTTGGTCATGCAGAGATACGCAGGGCCTCACTTTTCTGACCTGTAAAATGAACCTAATTATAGTGTCAACCTCACTAAGCCACACTAAGGATTAAACCAAGGAATTTAATGAGAGTGCCTGGCATGCTTCAGTGGTAAAATGAAAACAGTGAGAGGAAGGTTTGGGACCTCTCTAAAATGAGGCCGAGTCCTCAGTTCTGAGGCTCCAGGACCCCAAAGCCCAGAGCCTCCAGCTTCGATAACAGGTGGTGACTGAGCAAAGAGCCTTCTCTCGAAGGGCCGGAACTCTTCTTCTCTTACTCAGAACTGAGGGATTCTTCTCTTTCCTTTTTCCAGCCCAGGGCTGCACCCCACCCTCCAAAGCTATGTCCCACCCCTTGTCCTGCAAGGAGCAGAAACACAGCTATCCAGAGAGCAAGCAGCCAGGGTGCGAGCCCAGCTCAGACACCTTAACCCCTCTGTGCCTCAGTCTCCTCATCTTTTGCAACCGGACTGGTTGGAGCAGCTTCCTCCCAAAGCTTGTTTTGTACACGGCCCACCACATAGCAAATGTCATGCGAGTATTAGGCATTCACCTTATTAACACTGCTGGCTCCTACTCCATCCTGTTGCGGAAATGGCATGGACCGCGGCAGGAGAAAGATGAGTGCTGGGACAGAGCCGTAAACAAGACTGACTGACGCCGTCTGTCCTCCTTGCTCCCATCCTGGTGGAGGCAGACACATCAACAGGCAATTGCAGTGCTGCGTGACCGGGCCGCTCCCCAGGGAAGAGGGGCGGGAGAGGGGGAGGCGGTGACAGCACACAGTGCCGTGCTAGAAGAGGGGCCGATCCCACTGAGGTGGAGGTGAAATCTGGAAGACAATACAAATTGTCTGGGTGAAAAACAATCAGGGTTGGGCCCTGGAGACGGCTCAGCAGGTAACAGCACTGGCTTCCAAGCCTGACAACCTGAGCCTGAGCTTCATCTCCAGAAGCCACGGAGAGAGCAGACTCCTTAAAGTTGTGCTCAGATTTCCACACATGGGCCATGGTACACACACACACACACACACACACACACACACACACACGCGCGCGCGTGCACACACAGCATGCACGAACACACACAGCATGCACGAGCACAATCAATCAGTGTTAAAAATCAGTGTTAAATCAATCAATTTTTAAAAACCCAACAGGGTGGGGACTTAACAGAGGAGACTAGACAGTCTAGAAACCACCTTCAGAGCCATTGGGGGGAGGGGGGCTGTCACCCAGGCTGTTCTTGATCTGTTCTAGTGAAAGGAACCTGGGGGTACTAGGTGAGATGAAACTGGAGCCAGCCCCCTCACTGGCCACTCTGTGTGTGATTGACCGGTGGGGGTGGGATCCAAGGTCACCATGTATTATTAAGTTTGTACTGCTGTAGCATTGAATATGACGGTGTGGGGTGTGTTCGGAAGGGTGGAGGGCTTGGTGTGGCCAGCTATGCTTGTTTGAGACAGTTGGGGGAGTGAGCACTGTGGGTGGAGATGGGTATTGTATGTCCCTGGGTATCCCTAAGCCTGTAGGCTGAGTGGTTAAATGTGTCTGTATGTGCATTCTATGTGTGAAGTATGTTGCCTGAGTGCGTATGTGTGTAAGACAGGCCAGGGAGCTGTCCCTCCTCTTCCCCATCCAGCCGGGGCTGCAGACCACACACTCACACACACACACACACACACACACACACACACACACTCTCGCACTCACACTCCTGAGCTGGGAGGGAGGGGAGGCTGCCCAGAGCTGCCACAGCCAGTCAGAACTTGCTCATTTGCATGTTAATGAAGCACAGGGAGCTCTCCAGCTCCAGACTGACAAGAGCCCCCAGCCCAGTCCTCCTCTGACAAGCCTGGGAGGGAAAGGGAGGCTGAGAACTGGCAGAGGGAAGAAGACGCAGCTGAGGAGGAGGCCCTGGGAGGAAGCTCCCCTTTCCCTCTCCTGCGCTCCCACCCTGATGGCTAGCAACTAGCTGCCTGCCCCCATCCCCCACCTTCCCTTCTAGGCTCCTGGCCCAGGCCAAGAAAACTGGGTCAGAACCCTCTCCAGGAGGTTGCTCGGGGTCTTCATGGGGTTGGGCTGCCCACAGAGGGCCCAAGCGGAGCATCCCACAAGCCACCTGCACTCTGAGAAAGGTACCCGAGAGCCGTGTATGAGGGAGGCCCTGCCTCCTCCCTCAGTCTTCCCCTAACCCCCTCTTCCCTTTCGTGCCTTAGCCGCAGCTAAAGGAAGGCTCATTTCATCCAGAACCAAAGCTTCCAAGTCTCTACCACCACCAAAATCCTGGCAGGAGGGGACCAGACAGGGCAAGGAAGAACAGAGCTGGGGGCTCTGAAGACAGGCATGGAGACTGAAGTAACAGCGGAGGGGTCCCCTGTGTTGTGGTAGCTGGAGAATGGAGCCCTCCGACTCGGAGCCACAGACCAGCCTGGGCCCTGGGCTCCTAGGGCTCTTCATTACATCCCCTGGACTCTTGAAATCACATTCCTCTTCAGTCTATGGATCTGTCACCCTCCCATCCCCCCACTCCCTTTGGGCTCCACCCCCTCTTCCCCTTCCCTCTTAACCAGCTACCTCCCACAGGAGGGGCCATGCACTCTAGGGAGCCCTCAGCAGCTGACTAGCAAGCACGCTGTCTGGTTTTGTCTCAGAAGTGTGTCCTCTGTCTTGACACAGGGACACTAGGACTGGGGCCCTGGCTCCTCCCTGGTCAGCTCGTGCTCATGGGCACTTTCGGCCCTGGGTTTGGTTGGAGACCCTTTCTCAAATGTTTTTTTTTTTTTTTTTTTTTTTTGTCTTTTAGAGACGGGCTCTCCCTGTAAGCCCCAGCTCCATGGCCTGGAACTCACTCCTCTGTAGACCAGCTGGCCTTAAACTCACAAAGATACTCCGCCTGCTCGGCCTCCCGAGTGCTAGGATTAAAGGCGTGCGCCACCACACCCAGCTTGGAGCCCCTTTCTCTAGCTAGGGTCTCCCTCTTACCCTACACTCTCCTTCCTCCCAAATACTCAAATATTCATAGTCTCATTCTCTCTCTCTCTCTCTCTCTCTCCCACTCCCCCCCGCCCGCCCCTTTGGCACACACCTTTACCCTGCCCCAAGCCTGATCCCCACCCAGATGTGCCCTCACCAAACTGGAGGTTGAGATGAGGGAACCCCCGGGCCTTTGGTCTCTGCAGGTGAGAGAAGGGCCTGGCTGTTGCCGGTGTTAATTGCAGGGAGGATATCTGGCAGAAATAAGGTGGTTTTTCTGCTTCAGTGACGACTGTTACAATCAAATTGTCCACAGACAATTAGCAGAGTGGGAGAAATAAGAATTAGATTTCTAATTATTTTCCCAGTAAAAGCTGCCCTGGACCCATGGGTGAGGGGGAAGGGCTTTCAGTAGAGCGCACAGGTGCTTTGGGGCCTGGCTTCCCTGGAGTCGGGGTAGCGGGCCCAGGTCAGAGTTGATAGAGACTAGGAAGCAGAGGAGAAAAAAAAGGGCCTGCCTCTGCCTGAAGACCTCCGGCTTCTGGGAAAAGCTGGCAATTTGCAGGTTCGGGTCCTGGCATCAGCCCGGACACTACTTGCTATCAATTTTCTTTTTTTTTTTGGTCTTTTTGAGACAGGGTTTCCCTGTAGCCCCAGCTGTCCTGGAACTATGTAGACCAGGCTGGCCTCAAACCTGAACTCATGGTGATCCACCTGCCTCTGTCTCCCAAGTGCTAGGATTAAGGGCATGAGCCACCACGCCCGGCTTTCCATCTCATTTTTGAGCCTCGATTTGTTCATTCCAGTAATTCCCAGGGGTAGAGTTGTGGGGTACAGGTGAAGGGGTACAGTTCCTCACAGACTCCAGTAGAGACAGGTGTCCTGCCCCTCCCCACACACACTCAGATACTATTCACCTTTTACATCCCCTCCATTGTCTGTGTGCTGGAGGGCGGAGATTTGGGTTAACGCACCCACTGAACTTCAGTCTCCAAGCCTGGAGAGGGGTGATGACCACCACAGCGTCTACTGAGGAGGGCAGGAGTGAGATAGGAGTTCAGTGACACCTTTGTGCTACTTTGAGGGGAAGGAAAGGCCTAGCTGGCTTGACTGATGTCCTCCAGGTCCTGTGGTGAAGCTCCTGCCAGGCCGTGGCCTGTGGTCAGCGAACAGGGAGGGAGCGGTGTTTCTGGAAGGGGTGTTTCCGGACGGAACAGCTTTAGGGAGCTAAGGGAGGGATGGGGAGCATTTATCCATCCCAGTTGTACCCAAGGGCTGGCTCTGTGCTGAGTACGGGGCCCCACCAGACACAGCTTTCATCAGAGGCTCCTGCCAGAGCAAGAGATAAACAGAAAGGACCGTGGGGCTTGAGTGGGACAACCCTGGGTTCCAGTCTGAGCTGTACCCTTTCACACACACTACTTCCTCTGCCCCGCTCCAAACCCCAGCACTCCTCTGAGGCAGGTGTCAGAGTGCCAGTGATGGTCTATAGCTATGACAAAGCTCTGTGCCTGGTGACACGCTGTAGGGTACAGAGGCCGTTGGCATGATCCCTCTGATATGAACACCAGAACCTTACTTGTCCTGATGCCAAATCGGGGTCTGCAGGCAGGAGTGCTAGGGAGAGAAGGCCCAGTTGGCTGTCTTCTGAGTGCCTAGTGACAGTCCAGGAACCTGTGCACAGGTCTCATGCAGGTGCCTCCGGCAATCACCCACAATCACATTCACACCTACATGTGTGTGAGCGTGTGCGCACACGCTCACACACCCCCTTCCTGGGCCAGCTCCCTCCTGCACTGTGGAAAGGGCAGGCAGGCTGTTGTCCCTAAGTGAACTGAGGGGAAACAAGTGGCTCCACCCACCAGGACTGTGCCAAGAGAGGCAGTGCAAGCCAGCTGTGAGTCTAGACTGGGTGAGGAGAGCCACTCATAGCCCAGGCTCCCCTGCATCTCCACCCTCCCACCTCCAGCACCAGCCTGGGCATGACAAGACCCTCTACCTGGACTGATTCACTTGCTAGCTGCCCTTCTTTGACGGTGACGGGGACCCTCCGGCTGGCCCCTTCTCCAGCCCCCACCCCTTCTCCCCCTACCACTCGCCATCCCTCCATCCCTTTCTCGGTCTCCCTGGGTCCCAGGTCTCTGCAGCACTGGGCCTGGGTCTCCCACACCCTGCCTGGGCTATGTAAATGTGGTATTTCCCTCTCATCACCCTGACTGCCTGCCTGGCTCACAGTTAATTTGATCCACCGAGGAGCCTCTGCAGAGCCACTCATCAAAGCAGGAAGACAATTAGGTGAATGTCAGGGTGGCCTGGGCCCCACCAGGGTGACCAGAGCCTGGAGCCGGGCTGTGAAGGGTGGGGGGGGTCAGAGGTCAAGCTCCAATCCTGGCCTCCTGTGGGGCCTGTTCACGCTCTGTGGCCCACTCCTGCTGCAGCTGCAAGACCAGGGCCTGAACCGCCCTGCGCTGGGAGGCCAGTTCTGCCTGGGATGCTACTTGGAAGCGTGGCTGGTGCCCCTACCATGGAGGATCCCCTCCTTCTGCCCCAACCCAAAGCACAGAAAGCAGAATTCCAAGTAGGTTTTGAGCTCTAGCCTGGGTCAGGATCCCCTGAGAAAACCACACATTCTTTTCCCAGCCACTCCCTGGCCCTGCCCAAGCCTGCTCCCCGTAGGATCTATCTGCTGAGCTTTGGGTCAACCTTGTATCCCTCTTCCTTGCCTCGCCTGTGTCTCTTCATTGCTCCCATAGGCTAACACTCTTTCTTTCCTCTCTGTGGCTTCCTTCAGCCTCAGGCTCTTTCCTTACCCTTTCCTCTGCTCCCTACACCGCTCCGGCTTCAGCTACCTGCCTGTAATGTACCATCTGGCCCTCTGGGGCTGAACCTGCTGCAGCAGACCCCATCTCCCGGACTCCTAGTCCGTCTTTCCCACCCACCCCTCTGATTATCTCCGCCCCCCCACCAGCTCCTTCCAGCCAGCTGTCTCTCCCTTCTCAATAAACAATAATAGTAACATTAGTTTTTTGCATGTGCAGTATATGCATGGTGTACACGTGGATGGGGAGGCACGTGTGCCTATGTGCCTGAGTGTGGTGGCCGGGGAGGACATCGAATATCCTCCTGTCTTGCTCTCTTGATACTTGAGACACGTCTCTCAGTGAATCTGGACCTCACTGAGGTTTTTCTGATTAGGTTGTCAGGCAGCAAGTCCCAGCCACCCTCTTGTCTGTCTCCAGCACTGGAATTACACGTAGTCACACCCGCTTCTTCTGTAGATGCTGGGGATCCAAACTCACATCTTCATGCTTGAGCAGCAAGCACTTCTGTCCACTGAGCCATCTCTCCAGCCCATAAAATAGTTCTTAAAGCTATTTTCTCTTGGAGCTGGAGAGATGGCTCAGTGGTTAAGAGCACTGGGTGCTCTGGCAGAGGACCCAGGTTCAATTCTCAACACCCACATGGCAGCTAACAACTAGTTCCAGGGGTTCTGATGCCTGCTTCTGACCTCCGTGGGCATTGCACGATATGGGTACACTCATGTACATGTGGGCAATACGTTCATACATGTAAAATTAAAATAATAATAATAATAATAATAATAATAATAATAATAAAACCTTGCTTTCCCTTGATAGCCCAACTTCTGTCCTACTCCCCAAACCCTAGGGAAGCTTCTAGAAAGCTGTCTACACTGGTTTTCTATACTCTGCCAACTCCTCTCTGCTCCTTGGCCCACTCCAGTGAACAGCCCTTGCCAGGGTCACCAAAAACATTTCCACCACTCTACCCCTGGCCATGCCTCATCTGGATGCCAGGACAGCGCTGGGCATTGTTGACCTCGCCTTTCCTGCCCCCGCTGCCCTCATGACGTCTCCTACCTCTCCTCCTGGTCCTTTAGGGGAAGGACCCCTGGCATTTTCTGTCAGCCCAACCTTCTGTGGGCTTCAGGAACCTTCTGTGCACCCACGGCCCATGATCTTCAGCTCCGGCCCCACTGCTGTCACCTGAGCTGGGGACCTGACCACCGAAGTCTTCAAAGCCCCCGCCAAGCCTTCCCTCCAACCTCTTCTCCTGGGTCTCCCAGCTGAGCCTCCTTCTCCTCTCTTCCACGCAGAGGTGGTGAGGGGCTGAGTCTGGTCTGCTCATCTTCCTCATTCCTGATCAAGCTCCAGGGTCCTCATGGTTCCTGAGGCATCTCAGACTGTACACCTTCAGCTGTTTATCATCCTGATCCCCAGCGGAACACCTTCTTCATCCTCTTTGCCTGGCCAAATCCATAAATCCACCCACACTCCATACTTTTCAGCATAGCGGGTCTCCAACCTTTTCCCAGGAAGCCTCCCATTTCTTCCTAGTGCTAGGAACCACCCTCACCTACACTTCTGGGCACTTCTGTCTGCTCCATGCCTAGGCACCCAATACCTCCACTTTCCTCCATGTTCAGACCCCCCCCCTTGTGATCTCCCAGGCTACTTATGGGCAAGTGACCATTCATGGCCAATGAGCTGTAGGCAGAAATAAAATGGTCCCTACCTGGTTGAACCACAGAAGAGCTGCTATCTGGACTTTTAGCTGCTGCAGCAGCCAAGAAGGCTTACAAGGGGCTTAGTTCTCCACATCACAGCAGCAGAGAGTAGCTCAGGAGGACAGCACCCCTGGAAAGAGCCCTGCCCTGCTCTAGACTTGGCATAAACAAACAACAAACTTTCATTGTGTTCATCCACTAACATGCAGGGGAAGGGGTGTTCGTTACCACAACATAGCCTCTCCTTCCCTGACTAACAAAACCCTGTATGACCTCGACTTTCCCCATCTATAGCCCAGAGGATACTCAGCTCCCTATTGGGTGACTGTAAAGACCTTTCACTCTGCCCATGAGTACCTACTGAATACCATTCCCAACTATGGGATCTCCTGGCTAAGCAGGGCTCCATGTATCACAGAGAAAAGGATATAACTACATTCAGCTGCTCAGGAAGGACACTGAACCATTCTGGACACTGGCAAAAACTATAGTGGGAGTCAGTTCCCTGGAGTTCTGAATTGTAATAGTCCTATTCTACCTAATAATAAATGCTGAGACTTTGGTTTGGTTCCTAGATGAGGAAGAATCAGGGATCTGGAAAGGAAAGATAGGAAAAAGGCTTAGAATAGCTTCGTGTTAATGCCATGGTCATGACATCACAACATTCATGTGTGCTTGCCAAGAACTACTCCAAGCACATTCCCTAGATACCCATTTATTTCTCTCCACAGTTGTCTATGAGGTAGACACAATGACCCCCATTCAGCAGATGAAGGTCAGGAAGTGTCCAGTATCATGTGGTTTATGAACAGTAAAGCCAGGACTTGAAGCCAGGATTCACTTTTAGCACTGCGTCTCACCCGTCCGCATATGGATTCCTGGGGCAGAGGCAAGGAGGGGTGTCTCGCCAACCTAGAACCTGGCTGGCTGGCTTTGTGCCCTCAAGACTGATATAAGGGCAGAAGCTGAGGAAACTAGTTTTTGGAGGGTGCCTGGGGAGATGTACAGCCACAGCTCTTCGGGGGCCAGAGGCACGGAGTGGACATCAACACAGCCTCTCCCTACTCTACCTGTCCCAACCCCTGCCTTGATGTAGACCCCTTCTGGCCACCAAATATCGGGGGATCTAGAAGACAGCTGGAGTCTGTCCCTTTGATGTGGGTGGGAGAGTCAGGTGGGGGGCTCCTGAGGCATGCAGAGAATGGACGAGAGCAGGACACAGGTAGGCGTGCTCTGTGGTACCCATCCGCACTGCCAGGATGGTGGACAGACCCCCAAGGCTGTGCAGTGAGTGTGTGGTCGCTAAGCCCCAGATTGTCTGATCATAAGAAGAGCAAACAGGACCTCATTTGTGCACACGGATTCCTCGGCTCTCTGATACCTCATGCCAAAGACTCAATTAATCTATCATCCTACTTTACAAATGAGGACTCTAAGGGTCAATGAAGCTGACTGCCCAAGGTCACCCCACCAAGGAGTAGTTGAGTCTGGCAGTGCCCACCTTCATGCACTGCTCTCATCCCAGCTGTCCCCAGCAGTGCCTGCCTTGATGGGAGAATCTCCCATGTCCCCGTGAATATCTCCTGCAGGGGATGATGTTCCCCGGGTTTCCTGCAGCCAGGGCAAGCCCCTGCCTCACCCGCCCACCCGTGTGCTAGGGACAGAAGGGGGACTTTATGTGCAATCTGCCCAACTCTCCAGAAAGCACTTAGGTTTACGATGTGCATGAAATTGATCGCCAGTTGGCGCGGCCCCCGCTCACTCAGTGCCAGCCTCACGCTGGCAGGAGGCTATCCCCACCCCCACTTTCAAGGAGTATCAAAGCTGCCTGCCAAGGCCCCCTATGAGGGTCCTTCTCCAGGAACAAGTGCAGAATAGAGGGAAGAATTCTGCCCAAAGGCCTTTCCACAGTGTACACCCCTCCTCTCGTGCCCCATGAGAGTTAAATAGCTGTGTTTTATGCCAATTTCAGCCTCTTCGGCTTCCTCTTTAACGAGCCAATGCTTTCAAAGGCCCCACTAATTGGTGTTTGCGCCTCACACGCCACGACGCTTTGATAGTCACTTAGGACGTGAGTCCATCTATCACAGCCTTGGTACAGGGAAGCTGCTCACCTTGTTGCACCAGGGTTCTGAGACTGTGGATGTGCATGTGTGCACCTGTGAGAATATCTTCTTTCCTAACCCCAGAAGGTATAACTGTACAGGTACACCCCTGTACACACGTGCACAAATACTGTGTACTCTTGTGTACCTGTGTTTGTATGTCAGTGTGAGTGCACTTGGGGGTGTGAACTTGTGTATGTGCACACTTCCCTGTGCACATGCAGCAGTGCTTGTGTGGCCATGCATACCCATATTTGGTATGTGTGCCTTCCCATGGGCATGTCCATAGAGATGCTTGTACAGCTACTAACGAGGTTACTTATGTCCAGCTGCAGCTATGGTGCACAGGCTTGCACTCCTTAGCACAGGAGCCGATGTAGATGTGCAGGGAGTGAATGCGGGTAGGCTGTGGAGTTGAGCAAGTTTGTGGCCCAGCATCTCTTTGGGCCCAGACATCCCTGTATGCCGCATTTGTGGATGACATGTGTGCTGGATAGCTTTAATTGTCAACTTGACACACCTGGGTTGAGGGCACCTCAACTGAGGAATTGCCTCCATTGGACTGGCCCGTGGCCATGTCTGTGGGGCATTTTCTTGATTGTTGAGTGCTGTGGTAGGGTCCAGCCCACTGTGGGTGGTGCCACCCCTGGGCAGGTGGTCCTGTATCGTGTAAGAACAGATTGAGCACAGGCTGGAAGAGGAAGTCAGTAAAGTAGCGGTCCTCCATGCTCTGTGTTCCAGGTTTCTGCCATGGCTTTCCTTGATGATGGACTGTGCTGGAAGCCAAATAAAGCCTTTCCTCCCCAAGTTGGTATTAGTCAGAGTGTTTTGTCACAGCAATGGAAGGTAAACTATTATAACATGCAAAGGAGAGGTGTGATATCAGGCCAGGGCCGAGGCTTTGGGCAGGAGGCCTTGCTCTGCCACTTGCTGTCTCTGTGACTTTGGGCTAATTGCATAGCCTCTCATCTTTGGATTTTTCAATCTGAAAAACAGAGGTAATAAAAGTATCTATCCGTATTGTCCTGCAGATCAAATGGGAAGGGCTGGTGACCATGAGAAGCAGGATGTGCCCGTATGTAGGGCAGATGGGGCAGACTCTCCCTCTCCCCTGTGTCCCTCTTTCTCTGGGGTTGTCATGGAACCAAGGGAGCCTAGAAGAGACCCCATGGGCCCTGGGGAGAGAACTAGAAGGGTGGTGACAAATGCCTGGCCAGGTCCAGGGTACATTGCTCGTATTTCTGAGATCTTTGTCACATCCAAAGTGAGTTGAGTTTCTGTTACCGACCTGTGATAGGTGGAAAACTGAGGTACAGAAATAGATGGAAGCTGGTGACAGCAGGAATTGTTGCCAGAGGCCATAGCCTTCAACTGGATGAGCCTCCGATTCCTGAGAGATAAAGCCTGTGCACCATCACACACCCCACACAGACGCATAAGCCTTCGCTGAGCCCCAGCCTGGGTGCCTGCCTCGGGCTGTGGGGGCCACCCGTCCAGGAGCCCAAACCTGGTCTCTGTAAGCACACTGTGAATAGCTCTGGTCTCCTACCACACACCGGTAAAGAAACCTGTCCAAAGAGGGAAAAGGACTGTTCGAGGACACAGGGCAGGAAGAGAGCTAAGGGAAGAAACCTCTTGAATCCTGGAATGCGAGTCACATCCAGGTCACCCTCACTTGCCACACTGCCTATTAGTTGGCACGAGCCTGGAAAACATGTCATGGCATGGGCAGGATCCACCCATTGGGGAGGTCACAGGGCTTTTACCTATCAGGTAATCGATCAGGAGGTCCACTGTGTCACTGTGTGAGAAAATGACCCCTTGATCTGAGGGCTCTGCCTCAAGATTATAGCCAGTTTAGATACTTTCTTTATATTTTTCAAGGTAACTTTTCCTGGATACTATCTAAATTAAAAAATAAAGTCTTTTTTTTTTTTTGTCTTTTCGAGACAGGGTCTCCCTGTAGCCCCAGCTGGCCTTGAACTCACAAAGATCCGCCTGCCTCTGCCTCCCAAGTGCTAGGACTTTAAAAGTCACACCCAGTCTCAACAGCACTGCAACCTTGACAGCTGACACTTCTATCCTTAATAAAGCCAACCCATGCTATCGCCCGCACCCCACTGCCACCAAACACTAGCCTTCAAACACATCATTACCCTGGAATGCAGTGGAAATGGTCATACACTGGGTGTATCTGACTTTAGTCCCCTTGCCTCACTCTGCTCCAGACTCATTCTGGCATCTTATGATCCAATCCCTCCCTGATCTCAATTCCTTCCCTGCTCCAGACAGACACCCAGGACCCCTGTGCTGAGCTTGGGCCCTGAAGTCTTCGCTGGGTCTGGCAGTCAACAAGGGGGGGGGGCAGGGGCCTTCAGGGCTAGAAGCCCCTTCCTCAGTCCTGTCGCCCCACCCACCCAGCCGGTGGCCTGTCTGCCTTCCTGAGCTCATTAACTGCAGGTCACCGTTCAGCAGGAAAGACAAGGCGTGGGTTCTGCGGGCGTTCATTAGCCATGAGAGGAACAGTGTGTGTGAAATTAGCAGTCACCTGAGGACCTCGATAATTTCATAATTAGGAGGCCTAATGGCTCCAGCTCTGGATGCCAAATGACTTAACCCCTCGCCTGCTGGGCCCCCAGCCCCCAGTCCAAGGCTGCAGGACAGGGTCGGCAGGACCCCTTCTGTTCCAGCTCTCTTCCCTAGTACCAATCACACACATTTCTGCTACCCTAGTGTCCAGTACAAGAGCTGACACAGACAGGAGTTTCAAAAGCAAGGTTTATGAAGTGAATGAATGAATGAATGAATGAATGAACAGATGTCTGGATGGAGAAAGAGCTGTAGCTCCCAGGACAGGTGCTCAGAGGAATGCTCTGCATGGGGGGAGTGGCTGAGTACATACATGGCATACATGCCTCTGTGTGCGTGCGTGTGTGTGTGTGTGTGTGTGTGTGTGTGTGTGTAGTATGAGGGCACACACGTGTGGGTCTGGGATTGGGATGTCTTCTTTTAAGAACCCTGTGTGTGGCCATGTCCAGGCTGCCATCTGGGTACATTTTCTGCTGTCTCCTATCTCCCTGGCAGGACCCGGGTGCCTCTTTCCATGCCAGCCTCTCTTGGCACCACTGAAATGACGCTGTCCAGAATATCTGTACGGGGGAGTGGGAGCTTGGGGGCCTTCTTGGCCAGGAAAGGAGTGGGGGGGGGCTTGCTCTCAATCTGCATTTGCATACCAAGTGAACTGCTTTTTACTTATGTACTTAAAGTGAGTATTTATTTGGGATTCCGGGAGACCTATGCTAATACTGTGGCCCTAAAGTCACACCCCGTAGCTCAGGGGGAGCTAGTTACGACAGCCTCCAGTGATACTGCCCCCCCCCAGCCTGTCCCTACTTCTACTCCTCCCAGCCTTCCCACAGCCCTAAAACAGAGGTGGATGACACCCCGCCCACTGTGCCCCCCACCACTGTAGAAACAGCAGCCTTGAGCTGAGTGTGGCCAGTGGGAAGGACACGGGAAAGAGGGAGCAGGGATAAGAATGGAGAGGAGGGGATTAGAGAGAGCACAGGAAGTCTGAAGGAGGTGAGAGAGGAGGGGACAGGCAGGGAGGCTAAAAGCATTATCAGCACTTAAAAAGCGAGCAGCTCAGTTCTTCTTTGGCACAAATAATGGCTTTTTATGAATAAATCATGTGTCAGACGCCTCCCAGGGAGTGGGCATGGAGGGGGGGCACGTCTGCTGGGCTCCAAGGCTGTGTCTGTCAGGGAGGGCCAGAGGCAGACCCCCGGCTGCAGAGGTACTGCTTGCTCCCTGTCTTGATGGGGCCCAGGAGGACAGAAGCTGTCTCTGGAATTGTCACTAGCCCAAGTTGGGCAGAGCACAGTCATCACTCTAGGTGGTCTCCTGGCTCCCAGCTCACGAGCTGGGCTGGATCCCAGGGGCTGGAGTGTCCCTCTGCCCCGCTCTGCCCCCACAGACAGCAGAGCAGCTCAGAAGATGTTCCTGGCAGGGGAACACCAGCAGAGAGAGAGAGAGAGAGAGAGAGAGAGAGAGAGAGAGAGAGAGAGAGAGAGAGAGGAGAGAGCAATTCAGGCAGGCACACCCAGAAAACAAGGCGTGTGGTGCACACATGTGGAGGCTGGAAAAGCAATTCGCAGAGCCATGGCCTCCATATACATGTGGACACACTCAGAGATGGATACATGTCATTCACATATACACACATACACACACACACACACACACACACACACACACACACACACACGGCCCACACAGACAGATGCATATGGAGCTACGTGGACACACACAGGCACGCACATGCACAACAGCAGCCCACCCTCCAGCAGCCTACGCTGGGGAAACTTCACAGCCCATCTGGAGCCCAGACCCAGCTGGGCCCTGTCTGCGTCTTGCTGTTGGATGGGGCTGGGGCTTTGTCCCAGTGGAGGTCCTCTGGTCTCAGTGTGCACCCCAGTGGGCCATACCATACCACTGAGGTCTCAGCTTCCCAGCTCTGAGCCTGAACCTGTGTAAGTCCTGCTGGCTCAGAACCACATCTTTGAGGCAGGGCTACCACAGGAGAGCCTGGCCATCAGTGGAACGCAATCAGGGCAGGGGACCTGGCTCTACGTCAATGGAAGTGTGACCTCAATGATGTCAATCTTATTTGCCCCTCAAACAAATCCATGTTGCTTCCCATCCCATCAGGCTGAGAAATAGGGCCTCCTGGAGAAAAGAGCATTGGGCAACCTTTCTAGGACCAGCCTGTCTTTCACAGACTCCAAGGACCCCTGAGTCCTGCCCTTCCTCTCCCTGTTCCATTGCTTCTTCTCAGATGGTAATCTCCTCTTCTGGTGCCAAAGAGGTTTTAACCTTAGTGTCAGGATGTGAGTTCCTGAAGCCCATTGAAATGCAGACACCTAAGACCAGGTGGCGCCCAGAATCCTGCTCTACCAGGCCAGTCTTTGGTTATGGAAAAACCGGCCATCACCACATACTCAAGAATCTTCCGCCTTTTTGAAAGCCAGAGACTTCCCCAAAGTGCACTACCCACCCCAACTCTCACCAAATCCTAACCCACCTTCTCCCTTAAATTCCCAGGACAGATACTATTCAGCGCTGGCTCTATCTGTTCCCTGAGCCTAGCCCCGGCTACCCTGAATTAAACTTTGTTCTGGAGAGCCTAAACCTCATGGTCTTTTATTTTGGGGGGAGCTCGCCATAACCTGATACAGTGCATCTGAGCAGAGGGCAGCACCTGAGACTCCCAGCTCATTTCATTCCACAATGTGACCCAACCCTCTTCCGACTTCCTTAACGAACTCTTTGTTCCCCAGTCTCTGATCTCCCTTCTTCAGTTCAGACACCTTCCTGGGCTATGAACCCTTTCCTCTATCCAGGGGGATATCTCCAGCCTCCCAGGATGCCCAAAGCCTCAGAATGCCATTCATATGGCAAAAGTACTCCCAAGCCTCCTTCCCCCATCCCAACCCCAGATTCCCACTGGACAGGACTCAAATAAAGTCTATCTCCTGCTCCCTGTCTCTGAGAACAGCCCTGTCCATCCAGCCACCTATCTACCCAACCACCACTGAGCCACCCTCTCACTCCTCCACTCACTCCACAAAGAAGCCTCTCATATACATCTCAGCCCCACTGCCATACCCCATGCTGCGGGTACTGCCACCATCAGCAGCTGTCGTCTTGGCCTGATTAGTTCCCACTGCTGCTGGCCGGTGCCTCTGTCTGCACCATCATCCCCCCACCCCCACCGCCATCTCTGAGCTTCAGCCCCACTCAGCTGCTTTCGGTTCTGGAATCCATATGATCTCTTGACCCTAGGCTTTTGGATACACCATTTCCTCTAACTCTCTCCCCGTCCCAATGCCAACAAATCCTTCAAGGTGCAGCGGTGACAGCACCCCCACATCAGCCCCCCAGCTCTCCCATTCACCACAACTCCAATACTTAGGAGCCTCCAAGTGACCCCTGGGGCAGAGACAGTGCCTATCTATGCTGCTCTCTGGGTACCGGAGCTGGCTCTGAATCTTCCATAAAGCGATGACCAGAGCAGGACCTGGCCAAGTATTTCACGTCCTTTCTCATTTAGCTGAGCTAGGAGTTACATGCTATGGTACAGACCAGGAAAACAAGGCTACAAGGGGTGAAACGTGCATGGGACGGTCAAACTTCATGGTCAACTTGACTGAATTAAAATTACTGCGGAGCGGGCACAGTGGTGCTCACCTTTAATCCCAGCAACTGGAAGGCAGAGGCAGGTGGATCTTGGTGAGATTGAGGCCAGTCTACTTTACACAGTGAGTTCCGGGACAGCTGGGGCTACAGGGAGTGGCCATCTCAAAAACAAAAACAAACAACAAAAATAAAATAAGATCACCATGGAAACACATCTCTGGGGTTGTCTATGAGGGTGTTTCCAGAGACGGTTAAGTGAGGAAGAATGTGGGCAGCACTGTCCTCATAAACTGGGGTCCCAGACTTAATAAAAAGGTAGCTGGTAAGATGGTTCAGTGAGTAGTAACAGGAACTTGCCACCAGCCAAGTCTGATGGCTCGAGATCCCTAGGACATGTGGTAGGACAGAAATGACTCCCACAAGTTGTCCTCTGACTTCCACATGGGCACAGTGCCAGGCACACAGACACAATGTTAAAAGGAGCCGTTGGAAGGAACACCATCATTCTTCCCTCTGTGCTTCCTGCCTGCAGATGCACCGTGACCAGCTGTCTCATGTTCATGTCACCATGCCTTCCCTGCCATGATGCAGGACCTTAAACTCTGAGCCAGAATAAACACTCCCTATGTTTTTTGTCAGGTATTTTCGTCACTGACACAGTGCTCAGAGTGACACAGCTGGTAAAGGCAGGACAGGGATTCCTACAGAAGTCTACGCCTTTGCTGGGCATGGGGTACTCACCTTTAATCCGAGCACTCTGGAGGCAGAGGCAGGTGGATCTCTGTGAGTTCAAAACCTGATCTGCAAAATGAGTTCCAGGACAGCTGGGGCTATAGGGAGAGACCTTGTCTCAAAAAAGACAAAGAAAAAGAAAGATAAAAGAAACAAGGGGCTGGAGAGATGGCCTAGCAGTTAAGAGCGCCGACAGCTCTTACAGAGGACCCGGGTTCGATCCCCAGCACCCACATGGCGGCTGAGACCCGTCTGAAACTCCAATTCCAGCAGAACTCCAGTTCCAGGGGAATCCGAGACCCTCTTCTGACCTCCGAGGCATTGCACGGCACAGGTGCACAGACCTGCATGCAGACAGCACATTCATACACATACAGAAATAAATAAAATAATAAAAAAAATTTTTTAACTTGAAAAAAAAAATGAGTCTGCACCCCCTACCTTCCCAAATGACTTTCCCTTTTTGACTTTGTGTTCTCATCTGAACAATGGGAACAAAATTCATACCAATACAAGGCCTGACAGGGATTTTTTTTTTTTTTTTTTTTTTTTGTCTTTTTGAGACAGGCTCTCCCTTTAGTCCCAGCTGGCCTGGAGCTCACTATGTAGACCAGGCTGGCCTTGAATTCACAGAGATCCACTTGCCTCTGCCTCCCGAGTGCTGGCACGTGCCACCACACCCAGCTTAAGACAGTCCTTAGCCATCAGGTGGGTGCTGGGAATCGAACCCGGGTCCTCTGCAAGAACAGTTAGTGCTCTTAACAATGAGCCATTTCTCCAGCCCCCTGACAGGGATTCTTTTTCTGTTTTTTGAGACAGGGTCTCCCTATAGCCCCAGCTGGCCTTGAACTCAGTCTTGCCTCTGCCTCCCCAGTGCTAGGATTAAAGGCATGTGTGTGTCACCACGCTCAGCTTAGAGACGGTTCTTAGCCGCCATTTGGGTGCTGGGAATTGAACCCTGGTCCTCTGCAAGAGCAGTCGGTGCTCTTAACCAATAGGTCATCTCTCCAGCCCCCAAGGGATTCTTTATACACCTGTACCCCTTCTCAATCCCTAAGGCTTAATTTTGGAGTTTTCCTGGGCCCCAACATTTCTGCATGTGCTCACAAAAACAGGTGCAGAGCGCCACAAAGAACATGGCCAGCATCGAGAACTCAGTAGGCGCTTAACCAATGTACATCTGAGCAGAACAGCATCAGCTAATGCTGGTGTGCCCCCAGATAAAAAGCCGAAACAGCCGCAGGAATAAGGACCCAGGCTTCATGCCATCTCCTACACAATCTCACAATTAACCCCCATCGCCACCGCCCCCTTCTGCTAACCCAAGGCGCGGGAAATATTTAAAACAATTTTATTCATGAAAATATGCTGTACAATGCACTCTACACGGCCTCGACACGGCACACACGCACACGCACACGCTGACGGCACGGCCACGGTACACTGCCTACGATACGCGCCGGGGACGCCGCGCCCACCGCCCGCCCCGACCAGACACTTATAAATATGGGAAAGGGGCCAGGACTGGCACGGAGAAGGGGGTGTCGGATTGGGGTTTGGATCCGGAGCTGAAGCCCGCTGGAGAGGCTGTCACCTGCAGAAGTATGGGGTTGACTGACAGGAGAGGGGAGTCTCCAGGACCCGCTGGAATGAGAGCCTGAACCTGGACGGGGAGGGTCACCGGAAGGTGGCTGAGGACTGGAAGAGGGCTGGGCGGGATGGCGGCCAGTATATAGGTGTGTGAGCATTCCGGACAAAGTTGCTGGCTTTGTGTGGTGGGGCTAACACCAATGAAAGTGTCATCTGAGAATCAGGTTGGAGTTGGTGGGCGAAGCTCAGGCCACCTCAAATGGCACCAAAGACTCTGCAGCGCCCCGCCCCGCCTCGCCCCGCCTCCTAGGTGGCTCCCTGGGTCGGCACCCGCACCACTAGCTCCTGGCCACTCCTTCCAGGCGGGATTTCAAGCTCGTCTCCCAGACTCCCAGACCCGGCGGGAGCGGGCGGGTTTGGGAAGTTGGGGCGGGAATGTCGAGGCGTCCCCGCCGCCCTCCCACTCCCCTCAGTGGTCAGCTCGGTGCGGTGTCTCTAGCTGGGCTGGGGCTGCCTCCTGGATCCTCCCTTGGAGCTGGAGCTGGGGGTGGGGACCCGGGGATCGGGGCGGGAAGACGAGGTCCCTTGGGGACGGGACCGGGACACCGGGGCCGCGGGAGGAGGCCTTCAGCCCGGCACCCAGCTCTGGTTAGGGGGCGGCGCCCCGGCCAAACCCGGGGGCGGCGGAGGCAGAGCTGAGTCAAAGTTGAAGTCCATTTCGTCGCTGTCCATGAAGTCGTTGAGGATGATGGACTCGACGTCACACTCCAGGCTCCCGCTGAACATGTCGAGGTCCAGGTCGGCCGGAAAGCGGTCGGGCGCGGCGCCCAGCGGCCCGGCCGCCGCGGCCACGTAGGGCCCGGGCAGTGCGTCCAGCAGGAGGCCTCCGGGCGGGCCCCCGAAGGCCGCGGCGTGGGCCGGAGGGGCCAGGCCCGCGGCGCCCGCCTCGCCGGGCAGCGTCATAAGGCTGATGGGGTGGGCTAAGGCACTGCGCGAGGGCGCGGGCGGCGCGTACGGGGCCGCTCCCTTGCCGGGGTAGGCGGCGGCCGCGCCCGCCAGCGCCAGCTCCCCCGGCGCGCCCAGCAGAGGGCCGGGCCTGGGCGCGGGCGGCGGCGGCGGCGGCAGCAGCGCGGGCAGCGCCCCCGCGCGGAAGGGCGCGGCGGGCGCGAAGCTCGCCTGCTTGTTCTCCTGGATGGTCTGCATGGGCAGGCGGCGCAGCGCGCCCAGCGCGGGAGGCCCGAAGCCCCCGCCCCCGCCCCCGCCGTAGGCGCCCGCCTTGCAGCCGCCGAAGTAGGCGGGGGTCCCGGCGCGCGCCCGCGGCCCGTACGCGTCCTGCGCGCTGTCCAGCAGGGCGTCCGGCAAGCCGGCGACACCGCCGCCGTGCAGCCCCAGCGGGCCGCCCAGCTCGGCCAGGCGCGGCAACTCCCCCGGGCAGCGCGTGCCCAGGGCGGGCGACAGCGCGCTCGCCGGGCTCGGGTACATGAGGGGCGATGACGGTGCTAGGGCCTCCAGGGCCTCGTCGTCCTCCAGCTCGGCTGCCTCTCCGAGCAGGGGTCTCCCACTGCCGCGGAAGTCGGCCCACGCCTCGTAGTCGTCGCTGGCGTGCGAGGCCGGGCTGGCCGCCCACTTGGCCGAGGCAGGCAGGGGCCCTGGGGCAGGCGCGCCGGGAGGGCTGTGGTCCGGGCTCCGCTCGGGTAGGTGCAGCTGCTTCTTCTTGCTCGCCTTGCCCTTGATGCGCAGGAACTTGGCCCCATTGTCCATAGACACGGCCCGGCGCCGCGGGGTCTTGCCTGTCTTTCCGCCCTCAGGGTTCAGCATCCACCAGGAACTCTTGCCAGTGCCCTCATTCTGCACGCGGATGAAACGGGTGTGCAGCGACAGGTTGTGCCGGATGGAGTTCTGTGGCCAGAGAGACAAGGACATGGGTGCGGGGAAGAGGAGGAAAGTGAGGAAGAGAAGGGGATAGAGGGAGAAGTGATGAGAAGAAACAGAAAAGTAAGAGCAATGAGTCAGGGGAGGGGGGAGAGAGAAGGGTAGGGGGGGTGGAAGAAGAGGGAGGGCAGATGTGAGTACCAGGCTGGCCAAATCCAGAATATCCATCCTTTACCCCAAACACGCCCTGGCCCTACCCCACTCCCCATGCAGACACTGCCAGAGGGTGGGGCTGGGCTTAGGGAATGTGGCCCACCTTGAGGTCTACTCTTGAGCCTGTGCCACCCTCATCAGGGAGCAGGACCCCATCTCCCAAACTCAGCCAAGCCTCTGGAGGGGCTGGCCAGCCTTGCCAAGGCCCCCCAGCAGATTATGTAAGGGCTCATGCTGCCGCGGCTCATTTGTCCGCCCCCCTCCCTCTCCAGCCTGGCATGGCGCCAGGAGCCCGAAAACCCAGGGCTCCAGAAATCAATCTCGCGGTGACTGATTAAGCCCTGTTTAGAACTAATTGCTCTTTCGTGTGTGGGGAGAATAAATTACCTGCTTTAATTTCGTGTCTTTAAAATGCAACTGCAGGTAGAGAAGACTGTTAACCCTTTGTAGAAAGGCCTGGCCAGGGAAGGCAGAACAGGTTGGGGAGCCCCCCCAGGGTGGGTATAAGCCTGAGACTGTTTGCAGATTGACTCCCAACTCCTCTGAGTTTCTATAAACTCCAGAGGCCTGGAATCCCAGAAAGCCCCTCACAGCATAACCTTTGGTCAAGGAGACCTCAGAGCTACTCCTGTTCAGTGGCTGCCTGTACCTTCTGACCCACCTGGCTCAGCACCATCCTCAAAGCTCCTTCCAGCCAGGACCTTCATACATACAATTTCCCCCCACTCTCCCCATTTTACAGTTAGGAAGACTGAGCTTCAGAGAGGTAAAGTAAAGCGCCACAGGCCTGTCTGCTCTCCCTCAGAACCCTCCAGCCTTCACCTTCCCACATCATCATCATCTCAATTTCTGCTGTGCCAGTCTGCAGTGCTCCTCCAGTCACTACGTGCTTTGACAAGGTCTGTACTGAGGCCAGAGAAGGCAGGATAAATGCTCGGTTCCGCTAGCCTGACTCCCATAGGAAACTGGTATAGAATTTTCCTGGTAGGCCTCCTGTCTGGTAGCTTTGATCTTCCCGATCAGGCACTGAGCCTGAGCTTGGCTATCTGGGGACAGGGCAAGATGCCTGGATCTTTGGCCACCTAGCTGTGTGACCACAGCTGTGTTCCAGCGTCTGAGCTGCTTTGAAACACAGGTTACAGTCATCCCCATCTCCTGACGCCTGTTAGATCATTACATGAGCTAATGGGTGTGATTAGGTGTTAGCGAACACTGCACGTGCTCCTGAGCCTCTGTCTGGTCAGACCTTCCTTACTGAACAGACCTGCTTGGTCAACATCTGAACACTAGGATCTAAGTGCAACTATGCTGGGCACCAACCACCTGGGAAAGCCGGCATTATCCCTATTTCATACACCACGTGACAGGCCCAGAGGCATGTTGTAACTTGTCCATAGTACCTCAGCTAGGCAGCGATGCCAGGCACCACCCCAGCTGTGCTCAGGCCCTGCTCTTGTTAATCTAACCAGACACACCCTAGCCACTGTTATACGGGAGTTCTTCCTCCTGCCGCATCCCCACCAGTCTCCAAAGGTCCTCCCTACTGCCTGGTACACCTCCAACTCTTGTCCCAGCTCCAGATCCTGACCTGAGTCTTTAGGGCCCCCAAGCTGGTTGTCTCTGGCACCCTATGGGCTTGGGAGGCAACAGCTGGGGCTTGCCAGCCTTGCCCTGCCTGGCTTCTCCTGGGGCTCTGTAGGGAGGGCAGCTAGACCCCCAGGGAGTAGGGTTCCCTCAGGTAGATACCCCCTTCCAGGCCCACCCCTGCACCTGGCTCCCCGTCCCTCCCCCACACCTGTGTTCAGTTCCTCAGAGGCCTCTGTTCTCTTCCCCCAGGACTACGAGGCTTGTCAGAGGCCCCACCAACCCACCTTCCCACAACTCCTGTTGGAATGGAAGTCCATCAGGCAACACTGCTTTCTGTCATGATGTGCCAGCCTGACTCACAGGGTGCACAGGGAAAGGAAGGACACCACCAGGTCCTCACACTTAGTACCCGTCCATTCAGCCTTGTGTACCTAGTACCTGTCCATTCAGCCTTGTGTACCTAGTACCCGTCCATTCAGCCTGTGTACTTAGTACCCATCCATTCAGCCTTGTGTACCTAGTACCCGTCCATTCAGCCTTGTGTACTTAGTACCAGTCCATTCAGCCTTGCGGACCTAAGTACATAATTGTAATCATTATGTCAAACCCTACAGGGTCAGGGATTGGGATTCTTAATTCGAAATGAGTGTGGCTCAGAAACCTTGAGTTGCCAAGGTCAAACAGCTTGTTTGGCACAGAGTCAAATATGATTTCAGGTTGGCTTTACTACGTAAAGGACATTATATCCTGCTATAGGTCAGGAAAAATCATGAGAGAATTTGCAGACTCTTAGCAAGCTAGTACTCCAGTGCTCCTCAAACTTTCCATGCAAACCATCCTAGGAGCCACCAGTACAGGAAGGTTGGGGACACACTGCAAGGTTAAGACTTCAAGTCTCAGCCAGGCGTGGTGGTGCACGCCTTTAGTCCTAACACTCTAACACTCGGGAGGCAGAGGCAGGCAGATCTTTGTTAGTTCAAGGCCAGCCTGGTCTACAGAGTGAGTTCCAGGCCAGCTGGGGCTACAGGGAGACCCTGTCTCGAAAAGACCAAAAAATAAATAAATAAATAAATAAATAAATAAATAAATAAATAAAAGACTTCAAGTCTCATGCCTCGTTTTTAGAATTTTGCCTGGACTTCATAGCACATCCCATTTTCTTTATACACATTATAAAGATTGCATGTCGCTGGGCGTGGTGGTGCACGCCTTTAATCCTAGCACTCGGGAGGCAGAGGCAGGCGGATCTTTATGAGTTCAAGGCCAGCCTGGTCTATAGAGTGAATTCCAGGACAGCTGGGGCTACAGTGAAACCCTGTCTTGAAAATACCAAAAAGAAAAATAAATAAATAAATAAATAAATAAATATTGCATGTCTAGGCCTGTGAAGGTTTTCATCTTTCTCCCATCGTCCTTCCTTACCCAGCCAGGTGTCTAGTAGTTCAAGTCCCAGAATCATACCATGGCTCTTATAGCCCAGGAACAAGAAAGGACTTGCCCAGGGTAGCCCACCCAGAACCTGATGTCAGAGAAAAAGATGTGTACCCAGGGTTTCCTGACTCACCCCACCCTCTTCACCAAGCCTGTCCTAGGCCGAGTCTGTCCTCCTCTCTAGAACTGTCTCCCTGACGTGGGCACTTGTACTCTATAGACCTTTGCAGTCTGACACTGAACATTCTTTGAAAGTGTTCAAACTACTGGTCTTCAACTTTCTTAAAGAAGAATGCTTTTCAGAAATGCAATCTGGGGGCTGGAGAGATGGCCTAGCGGTTATGAGTGCCAACTGCTCTTGCAGAGGACCCGGGTTCAATCCCCAGCACCCACATGGTGGCCGAGAACTGTCTGAAACTCCAATTCCAGGAGAACTCTAGTTCCAGGGGAATCTGACACCCTCTTCTGACCTCTGCGGCATTGCACGACACGGGTGCACACACCTGCATGCAGACAGTACATTCATACACATACTGAAATAAAAAAAAAAAAAAAATGCAAAATGCAGATGTAAAACTGAATCATGACACATTCAAGCCCTCAGCATGGGTAAGCCTTGGCCACTTAGCACCCTTACTGTCCAGGAATGAGGCCTTGTGATGGGGTTCTGAAGGCCAGATGGATGGGGCAGCTGATGGGTGCGAGTCTTTGCTCAGGGTTAGCTAGGGATGAGGAGCTGGGGGAGGCCCTGGGCCTCCAACTGCTAAGCTAGGCTCTGTACCAGGTGTGCACTACGTACCCAGGAGAGAAGCCCACACCCTGCAGCCTAGCGTGGTTCCTCAGAGCTTAGTCACCTGGTGCCAGTCAGAGCCTCCAGCCAAGATCCAGTGGCAAATGCTGATGACAACTCTGGCTTGCCCACAGGTCCTCCTGGGAGGCCAGAGGCCACAGAGGAGGTTAGGGAGATAGAAGAGGGAGCCGCCTCTGCCAGGCAGCAGTAACCAGGGCTCCCTTAGAGTCGCTTAGCAACTCACCACCACAGCCATGGCCCCGGCATGCCCAAGCTCCCTTGGTGCCCAGAGCTGGGCTCAGCTTTTGGGGCCTCCCAACCTCCCACATGTACGCTCAGACCTGGCACAGGCTCCCAGGGGAGATGGGACCTCCCTGACTTGGAGCCCCAGGGAGACGATGTGGGGGTGGACAGCCGATTGCATTCATGCCCACCCCATTCCTCTTCAGAACCTGGGCTGGGAAGAATATCCTCCTGGGGCCCACCCACCAGAGAGAGGAGCCTGGCAAGGATGGCACACGGCCAAGTGCACGGGCTCTGGAGCGGGATCTGTGTGCCAGCTTCAGCTCCCACACACATGAACGGTGCAAGCCTGGGGCGAGGGGCTTTGAAGCTGCAGCCCCTCAGACGGCTATGGCTGTCCAGCAGCATTCTCACCCAAGGGGTCCTTAAACGATCCCCAACAACCTTCCCCAGAGCCTTTCCCTACCTACTGCCTTATTCATCAATAAAGAAAGCCCCCCCCCCACAGCCCACATACCCTCCATGACCTCTCAAAGTGTCTCCAACCCGCCAGGCCAGGCGCTCTCCCCTGCCGATGAGTCTCCTTGCCTTGCGCATCTCTGTTCCCACAGCGCCTTTCACTTGAGCCCCACTTTGACCACTCTCTTAAAACCCATTCCTCTTTCTGGCCATTTCCAGGCCCTCAACCCATTCTTAGTTTTGCTAAAGCAGCGATCACTTTCTCAGTGAATATGGCTTGAAATGAATACTAACTAGGTTGAAAATCCTGTATCTGAAGTGCTCTAAACTCAAGCCAGCTTTTGAGTCGTGGCTTTCAAATTGGGGGGTTTCAGGAGACTCAACTGGCAAAGTCTATGGAAATATTCTCAAATCCACAGGAATTCTGCAACCAGAAATACTTCTGATACTAACCATTTTGCATATGGACAATTCAGCCTATGTATAATTTACTGATCCTCATTACTGACTGCCTTATATTAGAACTTTCCTAAGGGCAGCGATTTTCTTTTCTTTTTTTTTTTTTTTTTTCTTGGTCTTTTCGAGACAGGGTCTCCCTGTAGCCCCAGCTGACCTGGAACTCACTTTGTAGACCAGACTGGCCTTGAACTCACAAAGATCCGCCTGCCTCTGCCTCCCGAGTGCTAGGATTAAAGGCATGCACCACCACACCCGGCAAAAGCAGCAATTTTCATCCCCTGCTCTGTTTTTTAAACTGTACTCCATGTGTTTGGCATATACTAGACACCTAAAGTACTCTTGTTCAATGAAGGAACAAGAGACATGCATGGGATGCTGGGTTATAGGAGGATCTGTGTGAGCTGGCCCTAACTGGCATATCAGGGACTTTTCTAGACTGGGCTTGGAAGGGCTGCCCAGGATAGCATGCAGTGGGGAGTCAGAGCTGCCCTGATAGATCCACAGCAAGGAGTACAGGCTTCCCACAGAGCTGAGGAAGGGCTCACAGCATGCAGCTGCTGCTCTCCTAAGCCCTCACCAGCTCCCCAGATTGTCCCAGGCTGGCTCACACCCAGACCTCCCACTGCCCTGTACCCCTAAGCCAGAAGACCCTCTCGGAGCTCTAGCGGGCCAGAATGACCTCAACCTTGCCTCCCTACTGTACAGGGTCTGATCCATGTGGGGCAGCAGCTCATCCATCCCGCAGGACACCCTCATCTATTCCTAGGACACCCTTCACCCACAAGCAGTAATGCATTCATCTGACAGCACAACCCCATTTATCCAGCACACCAGTCCCATTTATCCAGCAAGTACAACCTCATTTGCTAACAGTACTCCATTCACCTGACGGGGCCCCTCATTTATCCTCCAGGTCAGATGCACTCCTTCCTCCTGTGGTGTGGCTGTGTTCTCTGATGGTGCGACCCCGCTGATCCAGCAGGACATCATCTCTCCTACAAGTACACTTCATCCCCTGACAGTACAACCTCATTTATCTAATAATGCAGCCTCACCTTGCCTCCCAGTACCACCTCATTCTCTGACAGTACCACCTCGTTTATCTTCTGGTACAACCTCATTTCTCCTCCCAGAACAGCTTCATTCCCCAACAGCTCAAATGCATCCAATCTTACGTCCCCAGCCAGGACCTGCCAGGTTTTGGTTGGGGGGGTGGATGTGATGAGTGGAAAGGAGAGATCCATCCAGTCAGTTGGTGTCCCTGTCTGCAGAGAGCTGCCTGATATTACAACTATATGCTATCTTTCCAGGCCAGGAAGGGGCCATGGACTTTGCCTTCTAAGTTGGTGGCCTAGCCAGAGCTCCACCTTTGCCTCATCTCTCATTTTCCTTCTACAAAGAGTCCACAGGATGGACACTGGGGTGTGGACATCCTTGCTATCTCTGCTATGGTCCTTTGATCGTAGGCAGAGGTTGTGAGAAAGGCTGCCCTTTCTGAGGCATTCAGTGGTATGTTAGTAAGTGTTTATCAACCAGCTGATTGATTTGTAGTCGTTGCTGCTTTCTGTGTATGGATCCTCCCATCATAGCCCCGTGAAGCCGCCAGCGTGAAGCCCCGAAGAGCAGCACGGGGAAGAGGTGAGCAGGATCACTCTCCTGAGCCAGCGGGAGCCTGCCAGGGGCACGTGCTTCCAGTACGGAGGCAGGAGAAAGGTGCACCTGCTACTCGCGGGAATAGGGGAGTCTCTTTTATCTTGGCAACAGTCCCTCAAGAGCAGACTGCTAGTTTACAAAGGGGGAAACTGAGGTTCTGGTGAGTTAAATGAGTCCTGACACCCCAAAGCTGAAGATGAGGAGCCAGGCTCGGGTCTTGGGGCTGTTGTTGGATCCCAAAGCCCAAGCTCTTCTCACCACCTCCACTGTGGCAGGGACCCTGTTCCGCCCAGAACAGTAGCCACCACTGTCCTGGCTCTCAAGCTCTCTTCATCAGACAGGATATGCAAACTCTGCTTCCCCTGTCCAGCACCTGCACATTTTCCTGCCTCCAGGGAGCCTGGGGGATTCCTGGATGCTGGGATCAGTCGGGGTCCTTTGTTCTCCTATCCATCAACGTTAGGTGTAGAGGCCTCTGTAGCCTCCAACATAGGCAAAATCTCAGCCCAGCCCCTCCCTTAGAAGACTAACCTGTAGGTAAGGATAATGACCCTGCTCCTGTCTTTTTAGAGCTTGGCTGGAGAGGAGACCACCTGTAGGGTGGTAAGAGCTCGGACCCTCTGCAGAGCCCCCAGTTCCTTCCTCCCTCCTTCCCTCCCTTCCTGCATGAAGAAAGGGCAAAGGTTGGAGTCCCAGCTGTTGATCTCCCTGTAACAATTCCAGCATTCACAGGGAGAATCCCATGAATCCATCAGCTCACCCTTTCTGCCTCAAGAGCCCCAGGAGCAGCACTGCCCTCCCCTTGCCTCTCACTCTATCCTGGGTCCCCAGCCTTTCTAGGGGCGCACACCTTTGTCGGACAGACTCACAGACTCCCTGGTGGGGGGCCATTCGCCCTCCTGACTGGAGTGAAGTTGGGGTGTTCAGTCTAGGCAGGGTTCCTCAGAATCTGGAGGCCACATACAAATCCTAGGTACTAAGGTCTGCATTAGAGGAGGGGTAAAAGGGCAGCTGGGTGCAAAGGACCATGGGTGTCCAAAAGTGAGCTTAGGTTCAGCAGTGGAACAGCCATGGGCAGTCAGGGTCTGGGAGGAACCAAATATTGAAGCAAGACATGAAGTCCAGGGCATATACAATCCTTCCAGTGCCCACCCCTAACACAGAGCAGAACCCACATAATCAGCCTGGGTAACAAACAAGCTAGAGGTAAGGGTCCAAGCTCACCCCTGCCTTGAAGCCATGGGTTTGCGTTCAACTCCAGACAGACATTCAGAGGCCCTCTGGGGCCCTCCAGCTACATTCCCCCGTTCGGGCTTCTAGCCACCACAGATGTCTGTTCCCGGTGCCTCTGCACACCCTCTTCCCTTGTTCTGCACCCTCCCTCTGCCCCAGCAGTTTCTGTTCTTCCACCCAGGCCCACTCTGTGAGCCCCTCCTGAACCCTTCTCTACCTCCTGAATGCAGAGCACAGTCCAACTGTCCCAGAGTCCAGCTCCCCCACTGAACTTTGTGTGGCAACCTTGGACCACAGGAAGTCAGCAGGATGAAGGAGGCCTCAGCAGCCTCTGACTGCCCAGGCCTGGCATTAGTGAAGATTGCACTAAGCGACTACCAAGGCCCTGCCATCTGCTACCAGGTCCTACCTGAGCCTCCCCTCTAGCCTCCTGGGTTCCCTGGTGGCTCCCGCAGCCTCCTTCCCTCTCCTCGGTGCTTCCTGGTTAGAATTCCGCATAGTGAGAGCAAAGGACTACTTTTTTCTTTAAATGAGCCGGGGTCTCGCCATGTAGCCCAGTTACGCGCAATCTTCCAGCTTTAGCTTCCCAGTGCTAGGATTACTGTACCTGGCTAAGATCACCACATATTAAACATTATCACCACACACCATGACCAGATCTTTGAAACCTTTCAAGTGGGAGAAACTGGGGTCCTATAGTATAAGTGGGGGCACAGGAATGTCAGTCCAGAGCACTTGCTCTCAGCTGACTCTAGGGAGAAGCCTAGGCCAGGCTGAAGCTGCAGGGCTGGCCTGGAGCATGAGTAGGGCTCTCACACTGGGTCAGCAACCCCTCCCCAGAACCCCTCACTGCAGAGCCCTCCAGCCTTGGCATGGCTCCTGTCCAGTCTGAGCTCTCCCTTATCTGCACGCAGTTCCTCCTCACTCCCCTGCTCAGGCCCTGGGAGCAGCTGCGGTGACCTCACTCCGCCCTGCCCTGGGCCTGGCTCTAGGGAGGGCCTGGCAGCTGTGCCCCAGCCCTGCAGGCTGGCTCCTGGGGGGAGAAAGAGGAGGAGTGGGCATGGTGCCAGGAGAACCATCTGCTCTCCCAGGGGCATAGCCACCCGCACAGACACTGGTCTTGGCCCCAGGGGCTGCCCTTGGCTCTCTATTTTCATGCCAAGGGGCTCCAGGAGCCCAGGGCAGCCCACCCAGACCGGGGCAGCCACCTCATCTGCCATCTGTCTCCTTCTGAAGGCTCAGAGGTCCTTCAGGATATGTTGGGGCAGCACAAATGTCCAGTAAAAGATGAACAAGGCTTGGGTGAGCTCCGGGGCCAGAGGCTGGAGGCCAGGCTGGTTGTGCTAAGCATGGCCGCTCCAGTCCCACCCTGGCCATCTAAGAGCCCTCACTCTGACTGCTGAGGTCTCCATCTTCACATCTGCTCAGCTGGCAGGTGTCTCTGGCAGAGGGCAAGCCCCTCCCCGCGCAAGGCCCAGCTCAGGTTACAAGAGGAGGAGGTGGCAGGGCCAGCTGAGGACAGGGGAGGGGACAGAAGAAAGGAGGAGGAGGACTCAGAGCTTCCCAGAGTGCTGGGGGGAGGAGACCCAGGGATCAGAGGGAGAAGGGCCTTATCCAAGGTCACACAGCCTGGCCTGAGGCAGAGAAGCCACTGTGCCAGGAATGGCAGCCCCTAGGTTTGAGGAGTACTAAAAACTGTGAAAATGAGGGGCCACGAAGCTGAATAGATAGCTCAGTGAGTAAAGTGCTTGCCGCACAAACCCAAGGACCCGAGTTCAGATCCTCACCCAGCATCTTGGTAAGAGCTGGGCATTGTGGCAGGTGCCTAGAACCCAGTGCTTGGATCCTGGTGTTCATCAGCCAGTTAGTCTAAGCTGAAACAGTGAGCTCCCAGGTTCAGCAGGAAGGAGACCATGTCTCAAAAAACAAGGTGGAAAGTAACAGGGAAAGACACCAGACATCAATATCAGGCCTCCACATGCACAAAGCGCCCCCACTCACATGCGCCTACACACACACACACACACCAAATCAAGAGCCTCAAACCTGTTCCGTTTCCCCCCCCCCAAGGCCACAGGAAAGGTTCTAGAGATTCAAAAGCAACAGGTCAAACCAAGTTCAGGCAGGATTGGGCTTCCAAAATTCTCATACCAGGGACCAGAAAGGGAGACACTAGAGTGGAACCCTCCAACACACACACACACACACACACACACACACACACACACACAAGTCCCTCAGCAGCAGGTGCAGGGAGTCCTCCCTATACAGTGCACGAGGAGGGAGCTCCTCTGCTTTCAGAGCTATGAATAACAGCAGTGACATCTGGTAAGACTCCTTGGGGACTTTACAGATATCTTTTCTGAAATCTTCTAACAAAGCTTGGGTATAGATCTACCTTCCCATTTTGTAGATGAGAAAACTAAGGCTGAGCTGTCAGGGCTCTATTGAGGTCAGCAGAAATCGGCTCTGCAGGTACCACTAAGCTCCTCACCACACAGCTAGGTCAGCCTCATCTGAGAGGTGTTTTGTTTTGTTTTGGTCTTTTTGAGACAGGGTCTCCCTGGAGCCCCAGCTGTCCTGGAACTCACTCTGTAGACCAGGCTGGCCTTGAACTCACAGAGATCCGCCTGCCTCTGCCTCCCGAGTGCTAGGATTAAAGGCGTGCACCACCACGCCCAGCCTCATCTGAGAGTTTTAAGGACAGAGAAGGATGCTATAGAGATCTCAGCCTGCACCTGGGACTCTTCTCCCTCCATCCTATCTCAAGCTCATCTGCCAATATCTTTCCCAGTCCCCTTGCCACACCACCCCTGAGTGACCTATCTGCAGGTGCCATCTTATCTCCACTCCTGAGTTTGAGCTTCCCTGCCATGCCAAGGCCATATTTGCTTCTCCAGGCTCTACTCCAGTTGGGAACCCCAAAGAGCCCCAGGGGTATGACCTCCTTCGGTTCCCCACCTCCAAACACTACAGCTGATGATCTGACCTTCCACTCCGCCCTTATTCCTCCCCCCCCCCCCCCCCGCCCCAGTCAGACTCTGATGTCTTCACCTCCCGAGACCTAGCAGCCACTCAAGGTCAGGGCCAGTTCTGACAACACCACACAGCAGGTCTCCACTGGGCATGGCCTTGGATTACAGTGGAAGAGGTACCCTCAATCCTGGGCCTCCAAGTCAGGGAAATAGGAGGCTGCCTGCCCCTGTTCAAGGTACACTGTCTGTCTACAAAAGGCAGCCAGGTACCAGAGAGACCACTTGCCATGCTAGAAATCTCCAAGGGAGGACACAGAGACAGCCTGGGGGAGAGGGTAGAGAGGAGCAGGCCAGCTTGGAGTGGCTGGGCCAGAGTGCTGGACTACAGTGAAAAGCCAGTCCTTCGTGTTCCCCAAACTGCCACTCATGGTTGAAGCTGCTCGCTTTCTCTCTTAGCTTTCTTGTCTACCAGCAGATAGCAACAATAATAGTGTCTCTTAGAGGGACTTTGGAATTCAATGACAGAATGCACCGGTTGGCACATGGCAGGCAGAATCCTGAGCTGGAAGTTCAGTGTGGCAAAAGGAAGGCTCAGAAGATACAAAGAAACTGGAAAGGTTGACAAGGTTGGAGGGGCCGGGTCCCCAAGGTGGACAGGCTGCACTTGCTCCTCCCTCCCAGCGGTGGGGAGTGGGCAGGGCACGAGTTGGCTATCACTCTCCACACCTCAGCTTCCCCACCCCCAACTTGCTGAATGTTTCCACTGGTTTTGCAGGGGCAGCAAGTCTCACACAGTGATTCTGAGGCATGAGGTGGGCACAAGTGCTCGAGCAGAGGCTCAGTCCCCTGAAACTGATGGCATGGAGTCCAAGTCTCCAGGGCAGAAGTGAGGAAGACAGTTATTGGTTCAGTGGGCACTGGCTTAGAGGAGCTGTTCTACAGTGTGCACGTGTTGTCCCCAACGCGTGGGGACAACTTGGGGAGGGGTGGCCAGCAAAAGGCCAGGAAACCTCCATCCAGTGGTGGCTTCTGAATGACTGTCACCGCATCACACAGACCTGTTAAAATACAGATTCTGGGGCTGGAGAGATGGCTCCTGGTTAAGAGCTGACTGCTCTTTCAGAGGACCCAGGTTCGAGTCCCAGCATCCACATGGCGGCTAAGAACCGTCTTTAAGCCAGGCGTGGTGGTGCCCACTTTTAATCCCAGCACTCGGGAGGCAGAGGCAAGCAGATCTCTGTGAGTTCAAGGCCAGCCTGGTCTACAGAGTGAGTTCCAGGCCAGCTGGGGCTATAGAGAAACCCTGTGTCAAAAAAAAAAAAAAGATTCCACGCTGGGCATGATGGCACATGTCTCTAATCCCAGCATTTGGGAGGCAGAGGGATGCAGACCTCTGTGAGATGGAGGCCAGCCTGGTCTACATAGCAAGTTCCAGGCCAGCTGGGCCTATGGCGAGACCCTGTCTTAAAACAACACCAAAACCAACAAATACAGGTTCCAGAGCTCATGCCCAGAAGAGCTGAGATGGGACTGTGAACTGTGTTAGTGAAAAGCTTCACAGACTAAACACAAGCCAGAAGCACAAACAGCTGAGGATTCAAGACAGAGGTCCTCGAGGAGATGTTTTGGCTTCCACCAGAATCACCTGGAAGGCGGGGACTTCAATCAAACCACACAAGCACCCCAGCTATGTTCTCTGACGATGTCCCAAGGGATCGGCCAAGGAGAGCTGCCTTGGTGGGCATGTGACAATGGCCGCGGGTATGGATTGGAAATTTAAGTGCCAGGTGTAAAGGTGGTAGTGGGAGGTTTCCTGAGCTCAGAGGGAACACAGAAAGGAGGAGGGTCCAGGGACGCAGGCAGAGTAGTCTGGGAACTGAGGAGCCCTAGAGAGCTCTAGAGCAGAAGACGATCTTGGAGCAGGAAGGCTGCCTAGTGTGTGGGAGTGAGACCGCACTGGCACTAGGGGACGGGAGGAATGTGCTGGAAACAGACTGCTCTGCATCTAAATCCAGGCTCTGCCTTCTCCCAGCTATACCTTGATTTCCTCAACTGCAAAATGGGGCTATAAATGCTTATCTGGCAGGACCCAGCCAGGATGAAATGGGAGAACAGGCACAAATGGTAGAACTGACTGCCTGGCACCGACGTTAATTCTCTCCCTCTCATCTCCCTTCCCACAAGAGGCACCCCCCTTTAGAGACCAGAAAGGTTTCTCTTTGCAAAGAGGGAGGCCCTGGGGGGGAGGGTGTGGGAGGCCCCACCCCCACACACCACCTGGCCCCCTCCCACCTCCACATATGGGTTGGGGGGGTGGGGAGAGGCAGCAAACAGCCAACCCTCCCAAACAGGAGTGGGTTTCCATGGTAACTGGGGTGCCAGGAGAAGGGGGTGCTCCAGATCCAGCTGTCCCCCTGAGTACCCACCCCAGGCCCTAGAGACTAAGCTAATGCCCACCAACACTCTGAGTCCCCCATCTGGAGCCAGCTGGGACTGCCATGAACACTCCCTAGTGCTGGGAGAATGGTTGCACCTGGGTACTGCTGTAGGCAGGGCAGGCATCTTTTTTTTTTTTTTATAAGTGAACTTTTTTTTAAAATTTTATTTATTTATTTATGTGTATGAATGTATTGTCTGCATGTAGGTTTGTGCACCCGTGTTGTGCAATGCCGCAGAGGTCAGAAGAGAGTGTCGGATTCCCCTGGAACTGGAGTTCTCCTGGAATTGGAGTTACAGACGATTCTCAGCCGCCATGTGGGTGCTGGGGATCGAACCCGGGTCCTCTGTAAGAGAAGTTGGCGCTCTTAACCGCTAGGCCATCTCTCCAGCCCACAGGGCAGGCATCTTTAAGAAGCTCAAGTTCAAGAATATCCACATCCATACTTACATGCGTCCACCATCGAGAAGTCCTCCCAGTACTATGAACCCTGCATAGTTCCTGGAACCAAAGAGTTTTAAGTCACTGCACTGGGGGCCCAGAGACTATGTTAGTGTTCTCTGGATACAGGAGGACACAGAGGGATGGGAAAGGGCTTTTTCACCCCAGCCCATATGCACTGTGTCAGGATCCCCACTGAAAGTCAGTCTTCTAGCCCTGACTTTCACGTGACCCCAAAAGGCTGCACCAGAGCACACTGAATGATGCTCCAGGGCATTACTGGGGAGAGAAATGCATCTTTCCAGTCTTAAAAGATGTGTCTTGCAATTGAATGGCAGTTCTGGAGGAGATGCATACCCAGTCACTGGGAATGTGTCAAAAGGGACAAGAGGTGGCTGAGGTGGCTGATACCCAACCTCACTCTCTTCAACCTCTTACCAGGACCTAAGGTAGGCCCAAGGCTGCTATAAGGAGGTCAGAAAAACAACCCTGTCCTGAAGGCTCACAGCTCACAACCACTCACCATCCCTTACAAGGCCCAGACAGACCTAAGACCTCAGGTGATAACCTTCACCAGCTGTCTGTCACCCAAGAAAACAGGGGCTGCTGGAAGGAGCCCCTAACACTTCCAAATCCAAACCCAAACCCTTCCCACCATCAGTTAAGGAACTCCCAGCCCTACTCTATTGCACAGAAAACGCTTAAGTTTGAAGGCTAGAAGGGGGAACGGAGCATCCCTAGGTCTGCCACTTGCTACGCATATGACCTCAGGGCAAGCCAGTTCCACATCTGGAAAGAGAAAGGTGGTGTGCATTTGATGGGACTTGTGAGCTTGGTGCCTGGTGGGAATCTCGCTGCCTTCTGGCAGGGCCTCCCTGCTCCTCAGTCCCCCCTCCACACAGCACCCCGAGGCTGCAAGCCTTCAGGGCCTGCATCCCCATCCCTGCCCCTAACCCCCCTCACTAAGTGGGATCTGGGGGGGCGCTGAACTTTCGAACCCGCAAACCCCCCGCGCCGTTCATTACCTTAACGCGAGTTAAAAATAACCGTCTCATCTCTTTAAATTAGTCTGTCTGCAATTACCGCCTGGCACGGCGCTGCCCGCCATCGTCCCGCTGGAGCGGCGCCAGGTGGCAGGCGGGGCCCTCACCCTGTCTGTCGGTCTGTCTGCTCCCTCCCGGGCCCCCCTTCGCCGGCGGCGCGGCAAACCCGGCCCCCACCCCGGGCGGCCCCGCCTCGGGAGCTCCCCAACTTGCATGGGGGGGCCGAGGCCTGCAGGCCAGGGGGCTGAGGACTGGGGAGGGGGCTCCAGGCACGTCGTCGGGGGGGGGGGCGCCGGGAGGCCCGGGAAGCCGGAAGGGCCCTCCGCGCGCCAGCGCTCGTGGGTGGGTGTGAGCAGGTGGCCGTGGGAGTCTGCCGGGCGTGCCAGCAACTGTGCCAGGAGCGGCTGGCACGGGCTCGTGCCCAGGAGGCGGGCAGCTGCCAGCCCTTCGCTCGTGCAGTGAGGGGGGTGAGGACACCCCCCCCCAATCGGGACTCACACCGCCTCCTTTCGCACCCCCACCAGCCCTTGGGGCTGGGGATCCCCGAGGACAAAGGAGGGGAAGGGCGCCCCGATGGAGCAGGCTAGTGGGAGGGGGGCGCTCCTCTCCTAACCAGTGCTCTGCTCTGGTAGCAGAACCTTGAGGCTGGCCTCTGGGAGCAGGCGGTCCTTCAAGCCCCGCCCCACCTGGAACTTACAGGGCCAGGCCTGGGCCAGATGGGGCGAGCACCAGCCTTCTGATCCCACCCCTTAGCAGCCAGGCTGCTCCAGCCCCTGAGGGAGAGGGGAAGTCCCCAACCACAGGGCTCCTCCCCACCAGGGGACAAAAAATGGGAGGTGCCCAGGTCTGTCCTGGGAGCTCCCAAAGAAGCTGGCAGCCAGGAAACACAAAGAGACCAGTAACTCCGGGACTCTCAGGGGAAGGGACCCCAAGACTTAGAGCAGCCAGGAAGGCTTCCAGGAGGAGGCCAGGGCCAGGCAAAGTGGGGCTTCTGGAGCAGCAGAGAGGGAATAGTAGGTTCTACTTCACTACCACACTCTGGGGCAACCACACTCCCGGCCAGGTCCTGATCCTAGGCTTGAGACTCTCCTCCTCCTTGTGAATAAGGGCAGCTCCTTTAAGTGGGACTCCAGGGAGTCCTGACTCTCCAGGTCTGTCTACTTTAAGTAGCCTAAGCCTGCTGCTAGTCCTGCCTCCTCCACCTGCTGTGCTCTGCACCCCTGGGACCCTGTTTCCTCATCACAGATGGGACTTTGGGGCAAAGGCCAGGCACATCAGCCCCTCCCTTCCTGATCTACCCAGGCCACTTCCCTGCCAACTTGCGAGACCTAGGTTCCAGACTGGCATGGCAAATCACCCCCAAATCCAGCATGCACAGTTCCTCTTCTCTGCCTTTGAATAGGAGTCACTTCACACACACACACACACACACACACACACACAAACACAAACACACACACAAACACACACACACCCATAAGACTATCTCCCCTGTCAAGAAGGCAGCCCAGGTCAAGTGCTACGTCCTTTCTAAGGACACAGCAGATACCCCACAGTATTGATCCCACTGCCCCAAGCTCCATCTGTCAGCCTTTCTTATCTCAAACACAGGGTCTGGGTGTAGAAGTACTGAGAGCAATGCATCCTGAAGGCAGGGCCAAGAACTTGGGGCCCCCTTGAGGGCTCACAGACAGCCCCCAACACACACCCCCTATGGAACCAAGGTTTGGTACAGCTCAGGGTTTCAAGGGCAACAATTTTGTAGAGGAAGAAAGGGATGAAGGTATAATGGGCCCTAGCCCTGGCACCTGAGGTATACACAGACCCTGTTATCCTGAGATACGCCGAGTGTTGGGAATAGCAGCCCCTACCAGGCCTCTGAAGGAATTGACTGGGAGTGCTAGAAGGATAGAAGTTCCAGGAAGGATAGGGAAAGGAGGCTCCCTGTGAGAGCACTGAAGAGACAACACAGAGTGGATCCCCTCCAGTGCCTGGGTGGTCTATGCCAGGACCAAGAGCAAATGCCCCAGCCCAGGACTAGAAGCCGACCACACCCGGCAGTGTGGCGCAGTGGGTACTGCATAACAGGCAGGCAGGAAGCCTGGGCCCATGTCCAGGGCTTACATCCTCGAGAGAGTCCCATCACCTCCCAAGGCCCTGGTCTCACAGTCTGAGAAATGAACTCATGGGGCTGAGTTATCTCTAAGTATACACCCACCATATTCTAAGATTTATATATCTGCCCCTCTGCCATCAGCATCTCCCTCTGACACCCAGCGCCAGCAAGGCACCGTTTCAGAGGCTTGGTGGGACACTAAGAGGTGATGCACCTTGGTCGGAGTCCAGTTTCCCCACCTTCTAGGTGTGGGACTTTAGGCAGCTGGCTCTTGTGCTCTGGATCTGAGAGCCCTCCTCTGTTAAGTGCTTGTAGTAAAGCCCAACTCAAGGGACTGCTGAGCACATTAAAGCTAAGGGCAGAGCCTGCACAGAGCTTAGCCCCAACACCCAGCATGCTTGCTGAATGAGCTGCAGCTGTCTCCTGCTTCTAGCCTCGAGTCCTTGCCATTTTTCCCTAACCTTCCTCATCTACCAAACCCTACTGGAGCCTCCCTTCTTACAGGAAGCCCTCCTGGCCTGCTCCAGCCCCAGTGTCCTGCCTGGCTCCACATCCTCTGAACTATCCACTCACTCATCTCTTTACTCTCACTACACACACAGATAGCTTCTCGCTGCCAGGCTCTATGTGAGGTGCTGTGGGCACAGAACAGCCCCAATATTACCACTGTCTTTCAAAGGTGAGGGAGGGGAGGCAAGACACACATGACTGATGGATTACTGCAGGCCCTTGGACTGGAAAATGGGGAGTCCTGAGCTAGCTAACAAAGGTTGGGGGAAGGCTTCTCGGAGGAGGCGTGCGGACTCTGTGCCCTTGAAGACCGTAACTGTGTCTCCAGGGAGGAGTAGAAGATGGGATTGGACATGCGGAACGGGTAGAGAGGCAAGCCCAAGGGCAGGACACACTAAAAGGAAGTTGTATTCTGGAGGGAACTAAGGCCCAGGGACTGGAGAGGGCAATTCTACTTCTCTGTCCTGTGTCCCTGCCTCATAGTGGTCAGGGAGAGGCATAGAAGGTGCCAGCTACATGCTGAGAGCTGGGGGCTCCCAGATCCGGACACTGACGCCTATAGTGCTGCCATGTGCATCTAGAGCTGTTCATGACCACAGCCTCTCTTCCCCTCTCCTCAGACCCTGCTGTCAGTCGCCGCCCTGCACAGCCATCCCTGGACACAAGCATGCCTTCTTCATAGAGGTCCCCTCTCCCATAGAGGGTCACCTCTAACCTGTCACCCCCAAATGCATAAGCTAGCCCTGTTTTCCAACAAGACAGCCAGAGAGGGGACTGGGAACTAGAGGCTACAATCCAATGAAGCCCCCATCCTAGTCTCCCAAGATGGCCTCCCCCCTTCCACCTTGGGCCACTGAGGCCTCCTTTGGGGCACCCCAACCCTTAAATGCATCTTGGTCCTGAAAACCAGGGAGATGGGAGACAGGTTGCCTCCAGTGGGCCAAGATACCTCCTCCAACATCAACTACCTCAAGTATCAGCAAGGACCACCAAGCAGCGCCCCCCCATGCTGTGGCAGGGAAGGGGCAGGCTGGCAACATCTGCCCGGTGAACTACTCTCAGGTGACCAGTCAGGCTCCCCCCCCCAATCTGGTTGGTGCCCCAGGTTGAACTCTTGGCACCACAGAAAGAATTGTGAGCCCATGGTCCACAGCACTCCTCGCCCTGCCGCCAGCTCCAGGAAGGGCAAGGCCAGAGGTTTGGGAGGGAAAGCAGGAGGGGTCCCAAGTCACTCCAGCTCTTTAAAAGGGTGCGCTGGTAGAAAGGGTAAAACAAGTCACACAAAGCAAGGGGGACTCCCCAGTGTATGCGCCCTCAAGGACAGGCTAGGGATATCCCTCTGGGACACCTCAAAAGGGCAGTCCCTAGTCACCCTACTAGACCTCCCACCCGGCGCACCCCTGCTGGGGGCACGGGTTCAGCCGTGGCCAGCACGTCCCCGCCTGTCCGCCGGTCAGCTCCACGCCCTGAGCGCACACTCCGTGACCCCTAGGGGTGTCCTGGAGCTTCCCTCCCGGCGGCCTGACCGGAGCACAGGCGCACCCCGCGGCCCTAGGATGCCCCGGTCGGCATCCCTAGCCCCCCTGCCCCAGCCGGACGCCCCCACCTTCCAGCCGGCCGAGCTGTTGCTGTCGCCTTTATCCTTGAAGTAGGGCACGTAACGGACCATCCAGTCGTAGATCTGCGAGAGCGTGAGTCGCTTGTCCGGGGCGCTCTCGATGGCTTTGGTGATGAGGTCGGCGTAGGACAGGTTCCCCCACGCGTTCCGCCGGGAGCTCTTCGCTTTCCGCAGCGGTCCGACCTCCGCGCCCAGCGGCGGCGCTGGGGCCATGGCCGGGGCAGTCGCCCGGCGCTCCGGCCCGCAGTCCTCGGCGCCCTCGGCCACCCCTGCGCCCAGCGCTCCGTCCTCGTCGCCGGCCAAGTCGGGCTGCGGCAGCGGCCAGGTACACGAGCGCGGCCGGCTCTGCGGCGCGAAGTCCGGGTCCACGTCCACCTGATGCGCTCGCAGCTTCGCAGCCATGGTCCCGCCCGGCTCCGGCGAGGAAGGGAGGGGGTCTCCGCGGAGGGTGGGCGGGCGGCTCCGGGCTCTGCGCGCCCCGGGGAGGCCCGCGGGAGGGGTCCCTGGCGGCGCCGGCTCAACCGCGGGGCGCCATGGGCCGGGGCGCGGAGGCAGGGGGCTGGACGCGCTGCGGAGCACCGAGGGAGGGAAAGACCCGGGCAGTGAGGGGGCGGCGGCCCGGGAGCCCGGCGGGTACACACCTCGCCCAGCCCGGCTTCTAGCACCTGCCGCCTGCCTGCGCCTGCTGCCACCACCGCCACCGCCGCTGCCGCCGCTCCCGGGGCGCCGGTCCCGCGCGCGGGTCCCGCTCTCCCGGGACGAGGCTGGGTTGCACCATTCCGGAGCCCGAATCTGTGCCAGAGCCCGCGCCGCCGCCGCCCCGTGAATGCCGCCGCCGCCGCCGCCGCCGCTCCGGCTCCAGCGCCAGCTCCCGCGCCTGCCGCGCTGAGCGCCGGCTGCACCTCGGGATGGGCTGGGGACGGGCAGGGGGCGGGCCCGGCGCGGAAGGGGGCGGGGCGTACTCGCCTGGGGCCGTGGAATCCTCCGCCTGCCTGTTGCCCCGCCTGCGGACTGGGGCGGGGACGCGGGGCTCCCGGGCGACAGCGACCCCGCCGCAGCCCCTGCACGCCACAGCGCCCCCTAGGGAGCAGGCGAGGAGAGGAGGGCGCGGCCCCGCCCCCTGCCCGGAGGGAGCCGCGGGGGCGGAGCCCGAGCGCTCCCATTGGTGCTCAGCAGGACGGCCCCGCCCACAGACTCCAAAGGATCCCTCCCAGGAGCGCGTCAGCCGGTTATTGTTACAACCCGGGGTTTCCCAGGGCAACAGTAATGGGGCGGGACTCAGAGAAGAGGCCCCGCCTTCTTCTCGCCCCGCCTCCAGGAATGCCCCGCCCTCTGTTTCTAGACCCTTGACGTTTCCATGTCTTCCCTCCAACAGGCACGCCCGGTGTGGATCTAACTCTCCCCTCCCTTCTTTGTGCCCTGGACCGCTCTAGGGAAAAGGAGTGGTTTGAGAATACCTGGATTTTAGACCAGGCGTGGCTACAATCCTACCTTCTCCATTTGCAAATGGGGCTTCCTGGGCAAAATTTTAGAGCTTTGTTTCTCAAAGTTCAATGAGAGGCAGAGTTTATCCTGGATAATCCTGCGCTCTGACCCCTGCGTTTCTGGTAGCAGGTCTGGGTGGAGATTTATCATTTGTAGCAAGCTCCCCGACTGTGCACTTTACAGACCAACGTCGTAGAGTCTGTGAGAGCTTCTCACAGGGGTTGTTGGGACAAGTACTTACCCCAAAGTTCAGTGTTTGGGGAGGAAAAGCCTTCATTTAATGGCTTTTTACTGAGTACCTTCCATGTACCTGTCTCCTCCAGGGCACTATGGCAAGGGCAGCCACGGAGACAAATGAGGTCTCTACGGTATAGAGTAGGGTAGGACTCAGATGTTAATCAGATCATCACGTGACCTCCGAGGGAGCAGTTCCTCAGAGGTTAGGCAGTCCATTACTTCATCCCACAGGGTACTAGGCGAAATCTCCAGCCACACTCCATCTGCCAACCTTTGCTCAGGCTATGCCATGTGCCTAGGAGCACCCATCCCCAGCCACAAGGCCCCCCCCCATCAAAACTCAGCTCAGGGGCTGGAGAGATGGCCTAGCGGTTAAGAGCGCCGACTGCTCTTGCAGAGGACCCGGGTTTGATCCCCATCACCCACATGGTGGCTGAGAACCATCTTTAACTCCAGTTCCAGGGGAATCCAACGCCCTCTTCTGACCTCCGAGGCATTGCAGGACACGGGTGCATAGACGTACATGCAGACAGTACATTCATATAAATAAATAAATATAATTAAAAAAAAAACAGCTCAAACATCAACTTAACCTGACTCCTCTTCTAGCTGCCCTTCCTACACATGCCTAACTGTTCCCTGCTGGTCCAGACCACTGGCTGCCTAGCCAGCAAATTCTTGTGTTCCTTTAGCACAGTATTCCCGTTTTACCAACCAGGAAACTGGGGGGGGGGGCGACTTACCCAAATTAGTTCGACCAAAGGCAGAATTCCAAGCTCTAACCTCCTCAGGCAGGTACTTGGTTCCTGGAAGGGCTAGAGATAATGAATGCCTCGGGCAATGGGAGGGCTGTGTCTCTCCTCCCTCAAAAACTCTGTCATTTCAGTTTAAGACGGGAATGCCACCAAGTGTGAAAGTGGGATGGGGTGGGGTGAACTCTTCACTGCCCCCCTACCCCAGGGTGGGAGCTGGCCCAGTTTTCAGATGCCTGGCATGGCATCTGCCTGAGTCACATCCAAAAGGTAAGAGTGGGCATGGGAACTGTTGGCTGACCCCTATGCACACACACCCTCCAGGTGGTTCTATTTAGAACCTTGAGTGGCTGAAATCAGTACTGGGACCCCTCCCATGCTCAAAGATGCCCCTCTAGCCTGGGGAGATCTCACCCTGGGGGCTGTTCCTTGGGGTTCCCTGGTGCCAGACAGGCTTCCTGCCTGCCGGTCTCTGGGTCAGCCCTGGCTCTGAGCAGGGCTGACATGTGAGCTTGCTGGGGCCATACCAGGGCTGGAGGAACCTTAGCTGGGGGCTCTGGCACAGGCTGCCACTGCAGGGCTGAGAAACCAGGTTGGCAGAAATGCCCAGAGGCTGACTAAGGCTCTGTTTAGCCCATGCCTGCCTGGTGGCCACAGCTGCTGCTGGGCCTCTCCACTGGGGGCTTCTGTCTGCCACAGTCAGCCCCCCCAACACACCTACTAGGGCACACTGATATAGTCCCCCGCCCCCAACACAACCTGGCCCCTGCTCACACACTCGTCAGGAGACAGTCTAAAAGTGATTTAGAGGAATATTGGCAAGTTAGTTAGCCGCTCAAAGACACTGCTTCCTACTCTACTGGGAGGCGTTACAAGGGCACTGTGTTCACAGGACATTTGAAGGATGGAATAAGATTCAGAACAGCAGAACTGCTTCTCAGAACCCATCCAGAGATGCTAGCTGCCGTGATTACCATTACTCAAGTATACCCTCCTTTCCTTCTCCCCAACTCCCAACCTGCTCTCACCACACCTATGCACCTGCAGGCACACTCAGTGACTCATTCACGTACGCACTCGCCACATGCCCTGCACTCCAAGGCCAGTTACATAACCCCATACCTTCCCAGAGTTTTCTTGACCATGGGCCGCCCCCCCACGCTCTCTAGGTCCCCTGTCCTTTCCCTGCAAGCCACTCCCACATTCACACCTGCTTTCCGACAAGCTCTCGCTTGCTCTCCTTTCTGCTCCTACACACCAGCACACTGTCTTTCACACCACCCTCAGTCCTTATACACTCCTTTTAATGCACACACACTTAGTGGCTCATAGACTTACTTTGTGTGCTTTCCTACAAGGTCCACAAAACTTGACTACACGGACCCAAACAATGCCAGCAACCTCCTCAGCGCCTCAGCTGGTCCACCCTCCCCAGCCCAGGCATACACCACACAAGTGTCTCCATGTACCACCTTGGTGGCCATCTCCCCCTCGCCCCCCCATCCAGGCCCTCGAAAACCGTTTCCTTCCTCTCTTCTGTCTCAGCACCTCCTAGTTCTCAGAATAGCCCCTGCCGCCACTGCTGCAGCCACTGCTGAGCTGTCAGGGCCGGCCAGAGCCCTTGTCCCACTGCTCTGTGCCAGCTCACTAAGGGCAAGTGAGGACAGGAGGAAGGCTACCTTGAGTTTTGATGTATGGAGCTGTTCTGTGCCCCATGATGCCTCTTCCAGAGCCCACCAGGAAGACAGCCAGCCACTGGGATTGGTTGCCAACCACTTGTATCTCCCACCCTGTGAAAGCAGAGAGGGTCACTTTCCTTCCACAGGCTCAGAGAAGCTAAGATCTGAAAGAAAATGTTTATTGGGACAGAGCAAGACCATGGTAAAACTCGACTGTGCCTGGCCCCTTCTGGGGGACCAGAGAGGACCCTTCCCTAAACCACAGTTAGCAAGACACCACCCCCACCCTCCCCTCCTGCCCTGCTGGTGCTAAACAGAGGGTGGTTGACATTTGATACCACAGTGGCAGGGAAGAAGAATAGCACAGGGGTGAAGTCTGGGGACACCTCTGGAGGAGGGAGGGGCTGATATCCAGAGGAGGCCCCTAAGGGTGGAAAGGGAATGTCTACCGAAGCCAGAGGGGACATTGGGACAGCTGGGAGCACCTCCAAGGCAGGCTCAGGCCTGGCCCAGCTGGGACAGTGTCCAGAAGTGGGTGGAGCTGAGATGGAGGCAGGACTGAAGGGCAGCATCTTGAGAAGGAGGTTCCCAGGGAAGACCCTCCGCCCCTTCTGCTGTTTCCACAGACTGCCTGGGACACAGTTTGCTAGCTTTGAGGAAGCAGCTCCAACAGCCACTGAGGCACTCCTGAGAACACGAGGCCCAGGCCAAGGGACTTGTGTCCTCCTAAGCCAGGGGACTGCCCAGCCACCAACAGGAACAGAGAATCATTGCTAAAATGATTTTTTTTTTTTTTTTTTTTTTTTGGTCTTTTTGAGACAGGGTCACCCTATAGTCCCAGCTGGCCTGGAACTCACTCTGTAGACCAGGCTGGCCTTGAACTCATAGAGATCCACCTGCCTCTGCCTCCCAAGTGCTAGGATTCAAGTTGTGCACCACCATGCCTGGCTTAAAGATGGTTCTTAGCCGCCATGTGGATGCTGGGAATTGAACCCGGGTCCTCTGCAAGAGCAGTCAGCACTCTTAACCGCTGAGTCATCTCTCCAGCCCAATAATATGAATTCGTCTTATAGGCCAAGCTGGTCTACACACCATCCCATCCCATTCAATCCTCTCTTCTTGCCCTCTTAGTTTCCCCGAGCACTTAGTAAGTGCCAACCCTTGCAGAATACCCAAGAATCTGACTTCTTGGGGGCCAAGAACTTGATCTACCCTGTTCAGGGCTGTGTCTCTCCAGGGCCTGAAGGAGAGGTTGGCTCTGAGGCATGGTACATGAAAGCATGAACTCATATCATCTTCACAATCACCTGAGAGAAAAACACTGTTATTTCTATTTTCTGATGAGGGAAGAGAGGAGAAGTGTGCCACTGCTTCCCTGAGAGTCAAACTGTTCTCTCTCTCTCTCTCTCTCTCTCTCTCTCTCCCTCTCTGTGTGTGTGTGTGTGTGAGTGAGAGAGAGAGAGAGAGAGAGAGAGAGAGAGAGAGAGAGACTATGGGTATTGCATGCTCCTGTGAGCATGCCAAGGTCAGAGGTCAGCATCTGCTGTCAGTCCGGTCCTTCCCTTCTACCTTGAGAAAAGGCTTATTTATTGCTCTCCAGGTTAGCACACCGGCCTAGCTAGCCTTCAAGCTTCCAGGGACCCATCTGTCTCTGCCTCCCATCTCACCTAGGAGCACAGGGATTTACATATAAGTGCTACTGACCCCAAGTGTTATGTCGGTTCTGTTGACAGGAACTCAGGTTCACATGCTTGCACAGCAAGCACCGAACTCACTTGGGCTCCATCTCAAAAAGCAAAACAAAATGAAACAAACAAACAAACAAAAACCCAGCCCAGAGCCCAACACAGAACAAATATCAAACAAATATATCTACCCTTCACCTTTCTCCTCTGCCCTGAGTTTACCTGAAAGGCCCAGCCTCACGAGTCACTATGGGAAGGCGGCAAGGTCATCACAAAGCACCCACAGTCTGGGTGGCCTGAAACAACAGGGATTTGTTGGGTCGCAGCTGTGGAGGCTGGCAGTCTGAGGTGAAGGTGGTGGCAGATCTGTGCAGCCTCTGAAGGCTCCAGAGGAGAATCCTTCTTTACTTCCAGCTTCTGGGTGGCCGCTGGTAATGCTCTGTCTTCAACACAGCACTCCAGGGTCTGCCTCCACGTTCACTAGTGCGGTGCCCCCTCTCTTCCCCTTGACCTCCCATGTCTGCGTGTCATCTTCCTAGAATGGATCTGAGAGGCTGCCAGGGCTCCAGTACGTCTTCATCTTAACTCATTACATCTGCCAAGATGACTGTCACATGGTAAGGTTCCAGGATGGGCATCAAATTTGAAGGGATGGTACTGAAGTAGAGGCGTCGCAGCCTCTTGACTGAATCTCTGAGTCGTGTGTCTCACTGGCCTCCCACAATGGCCTCAGAGAAAACACATTGTACAAGGACTAGAAGGTGAGGATGAAGAATAAGAGCTGGCCTGTCCCCACAGTCTCACTACTCTGCCCTGTCCCTGTGACCTCCCCTCTGGTTGGTCCTGACCCTGAGCCTCTTATCTCTCTGATCTAATGGTGCTATCCGGGCATGGGTGGCAAATGTTCTCTGCTGAATCACTTATCTCTGGCGATCACTCAACTGGGGAGTCGGGGGAGCAGCAGATCATCTCACAGGCAGAAGAGCACAAAGCCCCAAGATCACTTTGCAAAATATTAAGGTAGGTGGACCTACTGGAGCCAGTCATGATGACCAGGAAGGGGCATTGAAAAGGTGCAAGATTAATAAAAAGTTTCTTCTTCCTGCTGTGTGACTCTGGCCAGGTCCTCAGTCCCATGGGCTCAAGGATCTAGCAGACTTTCTCAAGCCAATGAGCTCCTGTGTCTGAGCAGCCCCTAGATGCCAGCCTCCAATGTCCAAGTTGGCTGTTGCCCCAATAGCTGGGTGGGTGCTAGGCAGCTACAGAGAGAGGCAACAAGTATCAGCCTTATCAGGAATCTTCTGTTTGACTCAGGACTGGCCACTTACCTCAGTTTCCCCATTTTCAAAGTGGAGATCAGAACATCTAACCCCAGAGTGAGCACAAACCCAGAAGAGGATAAAGTATCGGAAGAATTATGTGAATTCTGTGGTACTGTATTTCTTTCTTTGGCCAACAGCTTGGCCTTACCCTGTGTCTCCCAGGGACATGGAAACTGTGGCCTCAGGCCCTACAACAAGAGGCATCTTGGCAGAGTGGCTCATGGACTCTGGTTTCTTATGTAGTTAGAACAGAGGTGGCCTCAAGAAGACCCAAGTGAGCTGGGCGTGGTGGCGCACACCTTTAATCCTAGCACTCGGGAGGCAGAGGCAGGCGGATCTTTGTGAGTTCAAGGCCAGCCTGGTCTACAGAGTGAGTTCCAGGACAGCTGGGGCTACAGGGAGACCCTATCTCGAAAAGACCAAAAAAAAAAAAAAAAAACAGCATGTAAAAAAAAAAGAAAGACCCAGTGAGAAAAAGTTTCTAGTCTGTGCCTGGTATGCAGCTGTGCATCTTGAAAGTCACACTCTGAACCAGTGACCACTATTCCCTTTCTGTAGCTGGGAAAACTGGGGCCATATTCTGAGGAATCCTCTTACTGGTTGTGAGAATGGTGGTATTCTAGTTTGTTCTTCCATTGCTGTGGACAAAGAAACTCTGACCGACACCAACTTCGGGCGAGGAAAGGGTTTATTCAGCTTACTCTTTCCTGGGTCACAGTTCATCGAGAGCTCAAGGAGGACACGGGCAGGACAACCTGGAGGCAGGAACTGAAGCACGGCCATGGAGGAATGCTGTTCACTGTCCACCCCTGGCTCATGCCCAGCCCTGACCCTCTTATACGTACATACAAACCTGCCCAAGGGGCATCCTACCATCAGTGGGCTGGGCCCTCACACTTGCTCACAATCAAGGACAATACTCAACGATGTGGCACAGGCCAGTGCAATGGAGCCAATTCCCACAATGAGCTCCCTCAACCAGGTGTGTAATTGGTCACACTAAAGGCTATCCAGCAGGTGGTAATGATAAGAACAGCCTGACTGTCTACCCACGCACAGCTCCTCACTGAAAATCGCTCACCCACAGTGAATCTGGGAGGGATGAAGGCCCTCACTGGGCAAATAGAAACTTCCCAGTGACTTCAACCTTGAATTGTAGTCTCACCAGAACTGCTTATAACTTCCTTGGTGTGGTTATTATTTTGTTGGTTTCAGCCCTCATGGGCTAAGACAACAGCAGAAGTACTAACATTTCCCAAGCACTTACCAAGGATAGCCTCTGCGCTGGGCCACTTCATAATTCTCACTTGATCCTTAATTGAACTTGAGAGCTTGGCATTCTTTTAGAAAGGATAGCAGAGGCTCAGAGACAGAATAATGTTCCTCAGGCTATAGAGCCAGGTTCTAAACCAGAGCTTTCCCACCCTACAGCCTTTGCTTTCCCACTACAGTTGATTTCTCTCACCCAGCCACTGCCTATATACAGGTAGATGATGTCTAGCAAGGTTGGCACAGACTGTCCAAATCAAGCATGACTTGGATGGCAACTCATTAGGTTTTATCTTGAGTATTTTCTGAAACCACACTGTTCCTTCCCTCACTTCTTCTTTTTTTTTTTTTTTTTTTTTTTTTTTTGGGTCTTTTCGAGACAGGGTCTCCCTGTAGCTCCAGCTGGCCTGGAACTCACTCTGTAGTCCAAGCTGACCTGGAACTCACAGAGATCCGCCTGCCTCTGCCTCCTGAGTGCTAGATTAAAGGTATACCACCACGCCGGCTCCCTCACTTCTTAATCACTGCAGTTTGATACTTGAGTTAGACCAAGAGAGGCCAAGTCATGACAGTCCACACCAGCTTTCCAGGCTCTGGGGGGCTTGACTCTGCCTGGGGCCCTGAGACCCCACCTACCTGGCAGCTCCTTTCTCACTGCTCCTTTGGGCTGAGGACGACCTGTGCACACCCCACAGCAGAACTTCAACTTCAGCTGCTGGGTCCCAGGCCACATATGTGTTGTAGCTCTCTCTACAATTGCTATTCAAAGGCCCCTCACAGAGCAAAGGGACTGCACAGCATTCACACTCACCCCAGGCCTGGCTGCCTGCCTGCCTTCTTCTTGCTTGTCCTCAGCCCTCATTTTGTCTCCTGGCCTGTGTCCCTTAATGTGAAGTGAGCACAGGAATTGAGCCCAGCGAGCCTTGGCTACAATCCTGGCTCGAGCTCAGTGTCCTTGGGCATGCCATCTCCCTGAGCCATGAGGCAGCATTGGCAATACCTTCTTTACAGGGCTGTTGTGAGGATGATAAGAAGAAGAAATAGAATGAATAGCAGTAAGCTTTCTCAAGGGCCGATACATGAAGCCTTCTACCTAGGGCGTCTGCAGGTATCTAGCAGGCTCTGAGACAGCAGCTTGGCAAGCTGATCACCCAGGCTGGTTCCTTGTTCTGGGTCATCTCTTCCCACTGAATTGACAAAGAAGCTGAGCCAGGGCCAAGGGATGTAGGACTGTGGGCTAACTGGGGCCAATGTCTCCCTGTACTCAGAGGCATGTCACAGAGTACGGTAGCTATGAAGGAGGGTACTTCAAAACAATTGGCTTCTAAACTTCTCCTTTCAGTTTAGTCAGATGAATGAGACATAAAACAAATTCAATTCCAAACACTGACCAGTTGTGTTAGTCACCTTCCATTATTGTGACGATATTCCTGAGCTCATCAGTGTGTGAGGAAGAAAGGTTTATCTTGGTTTATGGTTTCAGGAGTTTCTGTCCAGGGTTACTAGGTGCACTGCCCGTGGGCCTCTGGCAAGGCTGCACAGCGTAGGAGGGAGGGCGTGTCAGAGGAAGCCGTGATGTGAAAAAGGAGGAAGCACATTTTTTTTTTGTCTTTTTGAGTCAGGGTCTCCCTGTAGGTCCAGCTGTCCTGAAACTCACTATGTAGACCAGGCTGGCTTTGAACTCACAGAGATCCACCTACCTCTGCCTCCTGCATGCTGGGATTAAAGGCATGAGCCACCATGCCCGGCTAGGAAGCACATTTGGTTTTTTTTTTTTTGGTCTTTTCCAGACAGGGTCTCCCTATGGCCCCAGCTGTCCTGGAACTCACCCTGTAGACCAGGCTGGCCTTGAACTCACAAAGATCCTCCTGCCTCTGCCTTCCAAGTGCTAGGATTAAAGGCGTGTGCCACCATGCCCGGCTTGAAGCACATTTTAAAAAATTTTATTTATGAATATTTTTAAATTTTATTTATTATTTTTATGTGTATGAGTGTACTGACTGCATGTAGCCAGGTACACCCATGTTGTGCAATGCCACTGAGGTCAGAAGAGGGCGTTGGATTCCCCTGAAACTGGAGTCAAAGACAGTTCTTAGCCGCCATGTGGGTGCTGGGAATCAAACCCGGGTCCTCTGCAAGAGGAGTTGGCACTCTTAACTGATGAGCCATCTCTCCAGCCCCTATTTATTAATTTTTTATGTATATGAATGTACTGCATGTAGGTTGGTGTGTTGAGGTCAGAAGAGGGTGTCAGATTCCACTGGAACTGGAGTTAAAGACAAGATGGTTCTTAGCTGCCATGTGGGTGCTGGGAGTCAAACCTGGGTCCTCTGAAGAGCAGTAGGTGCTCTTAACTACTGAGCCATCTCTCCAGCCCTGGAAGCACATTTCTTTCTCTCTTTTTTTTTTCTTTGTCTTTTCGAGACAGGGTCTCCCAGTAGCCCCAGCTGTCCTGGAACTCACTCTGTAGACCAGGCTGGCCTTGAACTCACAAAGATCTGCCTACCTCTGCCTCCCAAGTGCTAGGATTAAAGGCGTGCTCCACCTTGCCCAGCTAGGAAGCACATTTTAAATACGGTTTAAGAAAAGTTTCCCCAGGGGCTGGGGATGGCTCATCAGTGAAGCACTTGTCTTGCAAGCATGAAGATCTGAATTCAGTCTCCAGCTCCCAGGTAGAGATGCAGGTGTGGTGGCGTGGCGTGCACTTATAATTCTAGCACTGGGGAGGGGAGACAGAAGGATCCTTGGGGTCCTTGGGCCAGCCAGTCTAGCCTAATTGGTGAGCTTCAAGCCAATGAGAGATCCTGTCTCAAAGGAAGTGGACAGCATTCCTGAGGATGAGAACCCAAGGTTCTCTATGACCCTCCCACACAAATGCACACACCTGCATGTGAACCCATATTCATGTGTACCTCCACACATGTGAACATACATGTACACACATAAAAGAACATGCCCACCCAAAGACCAATTTCTTTCCACTAGGCCCACCTCCTAAAGATTCCATGCATACACACCCCATAATGCCAAAGGCTGAGGACCAGCCCTTCATCATGCGGGCCTCAAGATCCAACTCACAACACCAGCCCAAATATTCAGGGAACCAGAAACACCTGACAAGAGGTCACTAGAGAGGGGTGATGACCTGGGCTGTACTGGTGAATAGACTTTGGTCCCCATGTGCCTTAGGTACAACCATGTTACTTTGCTGCCTGCTGGGAAGCATAGAACTACATTTGTTCTTGACTGCAGTAACCATCCTCTGCTTAGGCTTATGGCTCATTTTCTTTGCTCGTTTTGTTATAAAACCCTTACTCCTTCCCTTACTGAATGGTCCTTTTGTTATTGTATGTGTCATTTTATAAAAATTAGAGTCTACCCCAAATCCTTTTTAGGAAGTAGCTGTGGCAGGAATGATGAATGAGGGCGAGAAGCCCAGATGCAGGAAGCAAGTCACATGCGGTGGAAAGACAGCACCAAGTCATCTCTCACACCTGACAAACACTTCATATAGAACTCGGTGCTGCTGTTCCTTCCTCTAGGAGGCGTCCCTGGGACTGACCCCTTTGGGCATTGCATTAGCGAGAGTTCATTAGAGGAATGGAACCAATAGGAGATGGGTAATAGATGACAGATAGATAACAGATGACAGCGGAAAAGATGAGACAGACAACAAAGGCTGGGGCTATATAGCTCAGTGGTAGAGCACTTGCCTAGCATGTATGAGGCCCTAGGTTTAATCCCTAGTGCTACAAAAAAAAGATATAGGTAGAATATAAAATATAGGCAGAAGAAGGTAGATATAGACAGAAGGTTTAGATAGATAGATGATAGATAGATAGATAGATAGATAGATAGATAGATAGATAGATAGATAGATAGATAGACGATAGACAGCTAGACGGATATACATAATGAGCAACTGACTCATGCAATTGTGGAGGCTGAGAAGTCCACAGTCTGCCCTTTGCAAGCTGGAGACCTAAAGTACTAGTGGTGTAAGTCTAGTTAAAGCCCGGCCACCTAAGGACAGCCAGTGGTGTAAATCCCAGTTCAGGATCAGAAGGCCACACCCCATCCAGGAAACCAATGAGGAAGAAGAAAAATGCTTTTCCCCTCCACCTTTGGTTTGATTCAGGTCTTTAGTGAATTGGATAGTGTCCACCCGCACTAGGGAGTCCGGCCTCCTTTCTTGAGTCCACTAATTCAAAGGCTGATCTCTTTTGGAAACAAATTCCCAGACACACTAGAATCTGGGTACCCCTGGGCCCAGTCAAGTTGACACACAAAATTAAGTTCCACAATATAGCCACCATTCCTCCTTTGTTCCGTAGGCACATTGTTTGTTTGTTTGTTTGTTTCCCTCATTCTCTGCTGTAATTCTTTGCTCCCACACCTATTTACAAGTCTGTGAGCTCCTCAAGCACAGGGGCAATTGTCTTCATTTCTATCTCAAGACCAGCACAGACCAGATGGAGAAGGGGGAGGATGCAGATGAAGAGAGGGAAATGCTGATCTCCAATGAGTGTCAGGCTACAGCTTGGAGAAGACTCAGAAGTCTGGCTTTGGCAAAGACCTCTGTCAGGCAGACCAAGGGGTACATTACCACTTTCCAGGTGAGCAACTTCAAATATGTCAGTATACTTCTCTAAAGTCTGGGCATCCCCTACCACAAACAAAATGATGTTGATGCTTGTTCCCACTCTTCCAGAACACATTAGAATAAAACTTCAGATGTCACAGCACCCAGGGCCTCTACCTGTGCGCTGTGACCTTCATTCAGGTCTGAATTTAGAAGATCCACTGTCCCACTTTTCTGGTTAGCTTCAACTGTCAATTTCATACAGCCTAGAGTTAGCTGAGAAGGAAGTCTCAGTTGAGGGATTGCCCAGATTGGCTGGTGGGGGATTTCTTTGATTGCTAAATGATGTAGGAGAACTCAGCCCACTGTGGGCAGCCCCATTCCCTGGGCAGGTGGTCCTGGGCTACATAACAAAGCCAGCTTAGCATGTGCCTGTGAGCGAACCAGCAACAGTGTTTCTCCATGGTTTCTAGGTCAAGATCTTACTGGAGTTTGTGTCTTGGCTTCCCTCAGTGATGGACTGTGACCTGCAGGTCTAAGCCAGGCAAATCTTTTCCTCCTCTACATTAAGCTTTTGGTTGGAGTGTTTTGTCACAGCAACAGAAAAGCAAGCTAGAACATCTGTACAGAGAGCATGATGTCTTATTTCTCTCTCAATTTACACACTTAGTAGTAGTGTGTGATATTGGGCAAGTTATTTAAACTTTTTGCTGTTACTAATATTCTATTTATGGTAAAATAGTATGAAAATCATAACTAGTTTAAAATCGCTGTTAGAATTAAAGGTACCACTGTAATTTGCCTCACAGGAACCGCTTGGAGAGGAGCATAACACGGATTAAGTACTCTCCTTCAAGGCCGGGACCTGACTCACCCCAGGATGCTTTGAGAGGGGCTCCGATTCTTTGTAAGGCCTCAGAGGCTGTAGCTGTCCTTGGCTTCGAGCTAATCTGCTTTTGTGACTAGTCCCTTGGGAATACTAAGCACAGGGCTTCCAGTCTCAAAGGCTTGGCTTCCCATCCAAATGCATCACCTGTCACCTGTGAGGCTTTGAACAAATCACTGCACTTGGCAAAATCTTCTCCATGTCTGGGATCAGGGAGAATTACCCACTCCCCCAGTGAGGAAGTAACTGACAGAATACAAGCGAGCGAGCCTTGTCAGGTGTCTGCAGAATCTGTAGCTTTGGTTCACACTGGCTGTGGCTGGCGCTTCCTGCATCTTTTATTTTTCGATTACCTACATTTTACAAGTCATTTTGTACAAGCATGTGTGTCTATATTTGTGTGTGTTTGTATGTTCAGCTGCATATGCACATATGTGTAGAAGGTGGAGGCCAGAGGTGGATGTCCAGTACCTTCCAAAATCACCTCTGTAATTTATTTTTTTATATTTTATTTATTTTTTATTTTTTATTTTTTTATTAATTTTATTTATTTCTATATGTGTATGAATGTACTGCCTGCATGCAAGTGTGTGCACCTGTGTCGTGCAATGCTGTGGAGGTCAGAAGAGGGTGTCGGACTCCCCTGGAACTGGAGTTCTCCTGGAATTGGAGTTTCAGACGGTTCTCGGCCGCCATGTGGGTGCTGGGGATCGAACCCGGGTCCTCTGTAAGAGCGGTCGGCGCTCTTAACCACTAGGCCATCTCTCCAGCCCCTTATTTTTAATTTTTTAAGTGTATGAATGTACTGTCTGCATGTAGGTCTATGCACCCATATCGTGCAATGTCTCAGAGGTCAGAAGAGGGCGTCGGATTCCCCTGAGACTAGAGTCAAAGACGGTTCTCAGCCGCCATGTGGGTGCTGGGGATCGAACCCAGGTCCTCTGCAAGAGCAGTTGGCACTCTTAGCCACTAGGCCATCTCTCCAGCCCCTAATTTATTTTTATATAGCTATTTATATGAATTAATTGTTGTTTAATTGAGACAGGGTCTCTAAATTAACCTGAACCTCACACAATTGTCTACAGCCCGTAAGTCTCCAAAGCCTACTTTTCTCTACCTCCACAGCTCTGAGATTATAGATGCACACTTAACTTTTCACATGGGTGCCAGGGATCTGAACTTGAGTCTTTATGTTTGTGTAGCAAGCATTTTACTGACCAAACTGTCTCCCCAGCCATTCACTATCCAAGTTAAGAATCATTGTATTCTCCTAAACCATTAGCCACTTTGACATTTAATTTGGAAAGAAAATATAAACAACTGACTGAAACAGTGAACTTCTGCTCAAAACAGTCAACTTCCACATAGAGAATTTTGAGAAAGACTGAGAAAGAGATGAAAAGCATGTTTGGCAGAATGCATGCACTCTGGTGGGGTGGGGAGATAGGGTGGGTGTATTAGTCACTATTCTGTTGCTGTGATAAAACACCATGACCAAGGAACTTATAAAAGGAAGAGTTTATTTGAGCTTACGATTGATGGTTCCAGGGAATTAGAGTCCATTGTGACGGGAGGCTTGGCGGCTGGATCTGGAGCAGCAAGCCGAGGGTCACATCTCGCAAAGAGCACAGCAACTGGAGACCATGAGCCTTGTTAAAACTCACTATGGCCTGCCACCCAGTGACAATACATTCCTCTGCACAGCCATCACGTTCCTAAGAACCTCCAGATAATTGAAAACAGTGCCACCAACTGGAGACAAGTGTCTGAACATCATGATATCTTATACAATACATGATGGATTCCACAAGCCTATGGGGGACACTCTCATTCAAAACTCACCACATTACCCTCTGGCCCCCATTAGGCTCCTGACCATATAAATGCAAATGCATTTAGTCCACCTTAAAAAAGTCCCCATAGTCTTAACCAGTTTCAATGCCATTCAAAAGTCTACAGTCCAAAGTCTCGTTTTCTGAGACTCAGGCCAAATGCTCCTAACTGTAAGCTCACTGTAAAAATTTCAAAAGACAATTACATAACTGCCCAACTACAGTGGAACGCGAATCGACATTTCCCGACAGTACAGCTCAATCTCAGAAAGGGAGGAAATAGGAGGCATAGTGGAGGAAATACTGGAACCTCCAAAACAAGACCGAAAACGTCCAGCAGGGCAAATGCCAAGTCCAGTAACTCCACATGCAACTTCTGGGACTTTATTTCCAGAGGGCTTAGATGGCTCAGCTCTTTCCAGCTTTTGCTTGCAACATATATCTCTTTCTTGGGCTGGTACTACTCCCTGAATGCAGCTCTCTTGGCAAATATCTCACAACTATGGCATCTCAAATGTCTTCATGGAGTCTCTATAGCCAACTGCAAGAGCTTCACATTCGCAGCTTCACGTAATGGCGTATCAGGGCCTTCTTTATGCAGGGGTATCCCATGTGCAGAGCTCGTGCCTGGACCTTGGCAGCTCTATGAAACTGTGGAGGAAGAAACTGATGACCCCTTCACTATAGCATCCTTCATGCTTCTAAAGCCAGCACCAAGTGAATGAAACTGCCGAGTTTTGGCTTTGCAAGTTTGGGATGGACCTGGCCTTAATTTCTCGAACCACATTTGGTAACTTTTCTCCTGCCCTGAAGGATTTGATGCTGAACTGTCGCCGCTGAACTTGGAGCAGAAAACTTTTTCAGTTTTTTCCATTTCAAAAGTTGGAGGTTTAAGCTGGGTGTTGGTCTTGCCCTGATGGTACTGATTCTTTTGTTTACTGTAAATCTCCCAGGCCTCCTCCTTAATCACTTAGTCCTCCTTATGAAGGAGCCTCTCCTTCACATGCCTTGGCCACACCTTTTATCTTCCTTCCCTATTGCAGTTATCAGATCCAAACTGTACATTCTGCATTTCCTTCTGCCCCATTTTCCACTGTAGATCTGTATAATATTCACCATTAAAGTCATGCCACAATTACCGTATTTTCTACATTAAGAGGCTTGTATTGAAAATATCCTCTGGCCAAATGACAATCGCAGTCCATTGCTTTTTCAATTTAGCATCAGTCAAGCATTTAGGCTGTGGGAAAACTCCAGCCAAACTCTTTAACAAATTTATCCCAGTTGCCTCGCCATAAATGACTGTTGCTGCCTAAGTCTTTATTTTCCTCTGGAACTACATTTTTTGCAGCCATGCTTTCTTCCAGGCTTCTACTAAAATGGCCCCTTAAGCTCTGCTTACAGTAGTCAACAGCTTTTCTAGCCCAAAGTTCCAAAGTCTTCCACATTTCTCCAAACACCCACATGGTCAGGTTCTTCACAGCCAACACCCCACTCCTGGTACCAAATAACTGTATTAGTCACTTTTCTGTTGCTGTGATAAAACACCATGACCAAGGAACTTATAAAAGGAAGAGTTTATTTGAGCTTACGATTGACGGTTCCAGGGAATTAGAGTCCATTATGGCAGAAGGCATGGTGGCTGGATCTGGAGCAGCAAGCCGAGGGTCACATCTCTCAAAGAGCACAGGAAGCAGAGAGAGAGAGCAACTGGAGACCATGAGGCTTGTTAAACTCACTAAGCCTGCCCCCAGTGACATACTTCCTCTAACACAGCCACACGTTCTAAGACCTCCAAAAACAGTGCCACCAACTGGAGACAAATGTCTGAACACCCAAAGCCTATGGGGGACACTCATTCAAACCACCACAGTGGGGGACACGGGTCTAGATTTGATAATCTTGTACAAAATATATACAAAAATAATTTTTTTAAAAAGAAAATATAAACAGACACCAGCAGGCCTGCTTTAGACCTAGCTTGAGTTCTGCGGCCTTGGGCAGGTTGCTTGGTCACTTAGAGACCCAATTATTTTAGCAGTGAGGTGGCATCAGGAATGCCTACCTCACAAGAGGTCCAGAGACCTGGCCTAATGCCAACCACAACCCACTGTGGTGGAAGAGCTTTGCGGTGACAGGCCACACACCCTGGAGGTGTTTCTTAAACTCACTACCTCCGGTTAATCCATACCTCAAGCTCTGGCCAGGCCTATTCCTAGGCTGTTACTTGAAGTCACAGTGAGGGATAGATAGGGCAGGACCAAGGCTGCCTGTGTCACATGGGGATCCTATAGATCTCCCTCCACAGATTCTTTGCAGATGGGACATCTGAGGAAAGTCTGGAGTTCCACGGGGACAGAGCCCAGAGAGGAAAACAGCTTAGGACAAGGAGACAGCTTAGGTGATTAGTTTGCCAAGCTGGAGTCTCAGAGCCAGATGGACACCCTGAGGTGTCCCAGGTAGGAAGAGTTGCCGTGTACTCCAGCTCAGCTTGATCATAGCTGGTGTAATATACGACTTTAGACAAAGGAGAAATTAACAGGCAGAGAGAGAATCACCTTCCTCAGGGGTATACTGTACCTCTGGCACATCTTCATCTGTGAAACGGGAAGGACAGTGAGCTGCCACGATCTCAGGTTGCTTAGGGACTGAGTGGAGTTGTGATCCCTGGGCACGGCTTCATTGCTTCAGCCACTGGATGGCAGGGAGGGACGATTGCTGAGACAGAGATCCCAAGAATTGGCAGAAGCAGTAAAGAAAGAGGCTGGATTTAGACTGGGGGAGACCTGCTGATGCTGGTGGGATAGCCAGGAAGGCTTCCAGTCAGCAGGTAGTTGAAGTCAGTATGGAGCACTGAGAAGAAACCTGGATTGGAGAATCAGATTAGGATGCTGACCAGCTTCAGGCAGTGCCACACCTGGGGTTTTCTCTACTGTGTATTACTGGATCAGGAACAGGCACAGGGAGGGGCTGAGACCTGACTTCACAGCCACTTCCCTCGAGGGCCAGTCTGGAGAGACAGAGTACCTGGACAGACAGGCATTGTCATTTAACAGACCACTATCTGCAATCTCCCCTCAGAACATGCCATCATGGGGCTGGATTGGGGCTGTACGTTGCTATCCATAGTGGCCAAGAAGACAGAAGCCACCAAGCCACCCAATGTGTGAATCCAAGGCCCTGGAGTGTCAGAGCCAAGTCTGTAAGCTAGTTTGGAGATGAGGACAGAGGTTCAGAAAGAGATGGGGATTTGCCACATAGATAGTTACAGTTTGGACATGAAGTGTTCCCCCCTTCAAAAGAGTTCATAGCCGGGCGTGGTGGCGCACGCCTTTAATCCTAGCACTCGGGAGGCAGAGGCAGGCAGATCTTTGTGAGTTCAAGGCCAGTCTGGTCTACAGAGTGAGTTCCAGGACAGCTGGGACTACAGGGAGACCCTGTCTCAAAAAGACCAAAAAAAAAAAAAGAGTTCATGTCTTAGGGGCTTGGTCCCCAGCTGGTGATGCCATTTTGGAGGGTGGTAAATAAAAGCCTAGGAAGAAGGTCACCAGGGCAGATTCTTAAGGGTATTTGTCTCTGGCACTTCCTGACTATCTCTGTCTCTGTCTCTTTCTCCCTCCTTCCTCGCCTCTCCCTCCCTGTCCCTCTTCCTCTCTGCTATGTGTCTACCATGATGCAAATGTTTCTGTTCTATCACACCCTCCATGCCAAGAAGGGTCGACCCCTCTGAAAGTCTGAGCCCAAATAAATCCCTCCTCTTTTAAGTTGCTTCTGTCAGGTATTTGGTCACAGTGACAAGAAAAGGAAATAATGTGTGCTGTGAACCAACGACAGAAGCCAGATCAGGATCCAGGCCTCCTCTCAGCCTGGAGCAATAACCCTTAAGCCCATGACCGACCGTTCTTCCCTCCAGGATCAGTGGTGGGTCAGCCCCACCGCAGCTGGCTCAGACCACTCTCAGAGCTAGGAGCCTAGCTCTTCCACAGTGGGGTGTGCTGTGAGCACGAAACGCATGATGTAAATACTTTTTGGCATATGTGTGTATGCTGTGAATGTATGTGTATGCATGATAATCTGTAGGGGTACATGTTCACATGTATGTCCATGCATGTGGAGGCCAGAGGTTGACACTGATATCCTCCTTGATCTCTCTCCACCTTGTCTATTGAGGCAGGGTCTCTCACTTGAAGCCAGCACTTCCCTATTCTAGGAGTCCCACTAGCAGGCTGCTTCAGGACCCCCTGCCTCTGCCTCCAAAGAGCTGGCATTGTGAGTGGACAGCCCTATCCATCTGCATGTACATGGATTCTAGGGATCCAAACACCAGTTTTTATGCTATCACAGTGAGCCCTTTCCCTCAGCCATCCTCCCAGACGCCCACATTGACATTTTAACATGAGTAAAAACCTTTCAGGATCTCATTCAGGATTTCTGCTGATGATCATATGTCAAAATGACAATCTTTTGAATATGTTAGGTTGAGTAGTTTAAATGGATCATACCTGTTTGTTTTCACTTTTTAATTTATCATTTTATTTTATTATTATTTTTTTGGTCTTTTTGAGACAAGGTTTTCCTGTAACCCCAGCTAGCGTAAAACTCACTATTTAGACCAGGCCAGCCTTGAACTCACAGAGATCCTGCCTGCCTCTACCTCCCAAATGCTGGGATTAAAGGTGTGCACCACCACGCCCAGCTTGCTTTTGCTTTTATTAAGGAGGCTTCTAGAAACTGTAAAATGACATCTGCGGCTCCCAGGAGATCACTGTTGGATAGTTAAGATCTCCATAGGACTGTGCAGGGGACTAGGTGGAGACTGCACCTGTTAGGAAGCACCTGGCACTGGGGAACCTATCTGGAGATGGTAAAGAAGTAGGCAGGCCTTCAGAACGAGGCCATAGCACTGTCACCATAGTCCTGTGGTTATACTGGATAATCTTATGGACCATGTCATATAAGAGACAGTTGGAGAAACTGGACATGCCCCATGTGGAGAGAAGATGCCTTCAAATAGCAAAGCCACCCACAGACAGTGGTAGCAAGGGTGTTTCACATGGCCTGGTAGAGGAGGGCTGTGGTTGCGGGTGGGTTGGACTTCTGCTCTAGGCAAGGACAGGACTGTCTGCAGCTGGGCTGGGCTGCCTGGCCAGTGTGCAGCAGCAAACAGAGCCTGGGATTTCCAGGTGGGTTTGCCTGGGGCAGGGCAAATATGAGAAGAGAAGCACTGTTGGATTAACTCAGTGACTCACTGTCCTCATCCTGTAACTGTCTGGGCCACCTGCAGGCTGGGTGACTAGGTGGCTGGCCCAGGAGTTCAGGACAGAGGGACTTTCTGAGTGTCTGCCTAATAACTACACTATAAATAACTTATTGAGCATAATACATTCCAGAAGATGTCAAACGCGCTAACACCAAGCCTTATCCACCACGGTAAGATGGACAGGAGCCTAGGGTCAGGGCGCCCTGTGCAAGGCCACAGGCAGCCGGGACAAACTGGGACCTGAGCGCTGTCTGGCTGACACCAGTGTCCACAGGCTTGGGGTGTCCTCCTCTGGGAGTCAGGAGGGGCCAGGGCCAGCTAGAGCCCTGGGGGGGCTGGGCTGGTTCTTCCTAGGAAGCCAGGGCCCCACTGGGCTCTCCAATTAGCAAGAGCAGAGAAATCAGAGGCAGCAACAAGCTCTGCTAATGAGCTGCCACATTAAACAATGAGTCACACTTCCATACGGTGGTGCCGCTCCAGCCCTAACCCGGAACAAACAAGCTGTGAGAAACAGTTTACAAAACAGCGAGGTGTGACTGTCTCCCCACTGCCGCTGCTGCTGCTGCTGCCACCAATGCCACTACCCTCATCACCACCACCACCCCACCAACATCACCACCAACAATACTGACACCAACACTGCCACTGTTCCCAGCACCCTCACCATCACCACCACCGTCACCATCACCACCACCACCACCACCACACCACCAGTACCCTTACATCACCATCAATACCAACACCACCAATACTATCACCACTACCAACACCACCACCACTACCTCTACCAACACCAACACCACACTGCCACTATTGTCACCACTACCAACACCAACACCAATACCAATATCACCATGACCACCACTACCAACACCACCAACAATACCACCACTACCCTCATCATCACCACTACCACCACCAATAACCACCCCAACACCAACAACACCACCACTACTATCCATCACCAATGCCAACACCACCAATACTATTACCACTACCACCAATGCCACCATCCTCATTACCACCACCACTACCAGCAAAACCACTTATTGACACAAACAGTACCACTGTTACCACCTCACTATCACCATCACCAACACCAACACCACCAATAATACATTGACTTCCACCAGCAATGCTACCACCCTCATGACCATCACCACCATGACCAACAACAACATCACTACCAACACCAATGACACCACCACCACTATCACCACTACCAGTCCACCACCACCAGCACCACTGTCATCACCATCACTACCACCACCACCACCACCACCACCAACATCACTACTAACACCAATGACACCAACACCACCACTACTATCACCACTACCAGTCCATCACCACCAGCACCACTGCCCTCACCATCACTACCCCACCATCACTACCACCACCAACATCACTACCAACACCAATGACACCAACACCAATGACACCAACACCAATAACACCAATACCACTACTATTATCACCACTACCAATCCACCACCACCAGCACCACTACCCTCACCATCACTACCACCACCACCACCACCAACATCACTACTAACACCAATGACACCAACACCACCACTACTATCACCACTACCAGTCCATCACCACCAGCACCACTACCCTCACCATCACTGCCGCCATCATCAACAACAATATCACTACCACCACCAATAACAACAACAACATCACTACCAACATCACTACCATCACCACTACCACCACCAACAACAATACACTCCTACCACTACTACAACCACCATCACTACCAACAATAGCACCACTTCTACTATCACCACTACCAACAACAACACCACCACCACCAATAACATCACTACCAACAACAACACTACCATCACCACTACCACCAACAACAACAATACACTCCTACCACTACTACCACCACCATCACTACCAACAATACCACCACTTCTACTATCACCACTACCAACACCACAACCATCGCCACCAATAACAAAATCACTACCAACAACACTACCATCACCACTACCACCACCAACAATAACACTCCTACCACCACTACCACCACCACCAACTACCACCAGCACCCTCATCACCAACACTATCACCAGTACTACTACTATCAGTGTCACCACCACCACCCATACATACTAGCACTACTACCATTCTAAAAAACACCATCAATATCATCACTACCCTCCCAACCAACACTACCATTAACCCCAACATCCAAACCACCACTACCACTATCATCATTAAACCAATGCTACCACTACTGCTACCCTCATCATCACCACTACCATCTCTACCACCACCATCGCCACCTCCACCACTACAACCATTACCTTCATCACTACTACCACCATCATCACTCCATTTTACCCTCACCATCAGCACCACCATGACGCTGCAGCCACCTCCGTGCCTGGGTGGCATAATGGGTATAGGGGCAAACCTGGGAGGTGCTCCTGAGTCAGCCCTGACTTTTGATCTCAGGAGAATCTCCATTTTAAAAATGACTCCAGGACAGGCCCCACGCTGTACTACACGCCCTGCCATTCTAGCCATGTGTATTAGTCACTTTTCTGTTGCTGTGATAAAACACCATGACCAAAGGAACTTATAAAAGGAAGAGTTTATTTGAGCTTATGATTGACGGTTCCAGGGAATTAGAGTCCATTGTGGCGGGAGGCATGGCGGCTGGATCTGGAGCAGGAAGCCGAGGGTCACATCTGGCAAAGAGCACAGGAAGCAGAGAGAGGGCGACTGGAGAGCACTAGGCTTGTTAAACTCACTAATCCTAGCCGGGTGTGGTGGCGCACGCCTTTAATCCTAGCACTTGGGAGGCACAGGCAGGCGGATCTTTGTGAGTTCAAGGCCAGCCTGGTCTACAGAGTGAGTTCCAGGACAGCCTGAGGCTCCAGGGAGACCTTGTCTCAAAAAGACAAAAAATCAAAACAAAACAAAACAAAAAAACAACTCACTAAGCCTGCCCCCAGTGACATACCTCCCCCAGCATGGCCACACCTTCTAAGACCTCCAAAAACAGCGCCACCAACTGGAGACAAATGTCTGAATACTTACAGCTTATGGGGAACACTCATTCAAGCCACCACACCATGTCTTGGGACCCATCTGTCATCTGGTCTCTGTGAATACTCAAAAGTGACTTCATCTCTCTAAGACTCAAATTCCCTTATTTTTTTAATCATTTTTTAAAACTATCTTTTTAAATTTTCTTTTTTTTTCTTTTTTTAATTTATTTTTTATGTGTATGAATGTACTGTCTGCATGCAGGTCCTTGCACCCATGCAGTGCATGCAGTGCTGCGGAGGCCAGAAGAGGGTGTCAGATTCCCCTGGAACTGGAGTTAAAGACAGCTCTCAGCCACCACGTGGGTGCTGGGGATCAAACCCGGGTCCTCTGCAAGAGCAGTCGGTGCTCCCAACTGCTAGGCCATCTCTCCAGCCCCAAATTCCCTGATTTTGACTACAACAATGCCCAGCCCATTCTTCGGGAGGACTGTGATCACCAACTATATGAACTGCCCATCACAAGGCGGTACCCATCACAGAGGGTACTGACAGCAAACTCAGGCTCTCTTCCTCACCTTTCCCTGTGGAGTGAAGGAACCCAGCTGAGACTGTCTCTGTAGCCTCCTGATAACCTGGCTGCCTTCCTTCTCCTGACTTATAACATCGTTGTGCCCTACTGAATCAGGCACTCTTGGGACAGGCACTGTCTTTCCCATCTCCTTGCTCCCAGCCGAGCCCAGGGAGGCAGTGTCATACAGTAAGAAGAGTGGAAGCTTTGCAGACAGCAACTGTGGGTTCAGATCACTCCCTAGCAGCTATTATCTGTGGGGTCCTGGGCAGCTCCACCAAGAGCCCTACCCAAGCCAGATCAAGTGCCAATGTTTCATGTGCCCTATTCCAATGAATCCAATGAGAGGCGTTATTATCCCATCTCAGAGAGGAGGAAATGGACTCAGAGAAGTCAAGTAACGTGGAGTGTCAGCTCTGCAATGTGTCAGCTAAGGTTGGCTGAACTATGAGTCCGCAAATCCCTTTTCCCATATGCCTCCGGTTAGAATCTCCTAGTAGTTTGGCTTCTCTAGTCCAGCCTGGATCTACATGGGGTTAGCTGAAATTCAGGGGTTCTTGTCCATCACTCAACCCCAGATTTTTTTTTCTTTTGGTCTTTTTTGAGACAGGGTCTCCCTATAGCCCCAGCTCTCCTGGAACTCACTCTGTAGACCATGCTGGCCTTGAACTCACAAAGATCCGCCTGCCTCTGCCTCCCAAGTGCTAGGATTAAAGGCATGTGCCACCATGCCCAGCTTCAACCCTAGATTTTTAACTAGTCTACTCTGATAATAACAGTACCTAGCTATTACATGTCAGCTGGGTGTGATGGTGCACGCCTTTAATCCTAGCACTCAGGAGGCAGAGGCAGGTGAATCTTTGTGAGTTCAAGGCCAGCCTGGTCTACATAGTGAGCTCCAGGCCAGCTGGGACTAAAGGGAGACCCTGTCTCAAAACAACAACAACAACAAAAAAAAAATTGCATATCAGTTATGAGGTAGCTCTGTTCATTTTCTTAATAAGTTCATTTCTTTTTTTTTAATTTTATTTATTTTCATATGTGTGTGCACCCATGTCGTGCAATGCTGCAAGGGTCAGAAGAGGGTGTTGGATTCCCCTGAAACTGGAGTTAAAGATGGTTTTCAGCTGCCATGTGGGTGCTGGGGATCGAACCCGGGTCCTCTGCAAGAGCAGATGGCTATCTTAACTGCCAGGCCATCTCTCCAGCCCCAATAAGTTCATTTCTGTTATTACACTAGTAAGTGGGGACTGTGAGAATCAAATGCAGACTCCTGGCCTCGCAGTCCATCTTCTTACCTGTCATGCTCTTACTTCATAACTTAATCTTTAAATCACATTTTTCTTTATCTGTAAAATGGAACTACCATACTTAAAATATGGGATTACTGCGATAATGAAATGTGAATGTTTAGTTTCAGGGCTTTGGGGAAGATAAAATAGGGAGCCAATTTACTCTCTATCCTATAACTGAAAGCCTGGATAAAATACATGAAACAGAAGTTCCCAGGCATTGGACATCAGGCAGCACTAAACACCAATCCCTGAGAGAGGAGAAGCTAATGAGGTGAGCCCTAGGATGGCCAGCTTCCACCTGGGGAGAGATTCCAGGCTGCACTCAAAGCATGTGATCCCAGCTCCCTCCCTGAGTTGAGGAGACAGAACCTGGAGTCTGGGGAGTCAACACCGCTGGAGTTCACGGCAAGAGTGACGGGGGGGGGGGTTGGGGGGGGGGGTGGGGGGGGATGTTAAAGAGGGCTTCAAAGACCCACAGGCTCCCCACAGGCCTGAACGTGGGCAGCACTAACACGTGAGGGGACTGCCAAAGTCCAAGGAAGAACTGTCCCAGAAGAGTCAGGGTAATATTTCCCAAAGTCCACAGAGTCCTGTAACCATGTATGTCCCTGCCAACCCAAGTGCAAAGCCTCTCAAATCCCAGCACATCAAGCAGATTTCTGAGAAGGGCGTTGAATCTGTATGGGAAGGGGAGAGGATAGTTCTGCTTAAGAGAGCTGCAAAGCAAGCCTCAAAAGAAGAAAACCCTTTCAAGTAACTTAGCTGCATCCCAGAACAAAGCTCAAGAGTGTTTATCAGAATACTGAAATGATCAGCACATAGCAAGGTAAAATTCACAATGTCTCACATCCAAGCAACAGCTGCTGGCCCTGCAAAGAAACAGGAAAACAGCCCATGATGAAGATGAAAACTAATCATTAGAAATGGACCCCCAAATAGCATATAAGATAGAAATCATCCGTAAGATAGTAAACAACTATGCTAACTATATTCCATAGATTCTAGAACTAGAACAATGATTACTCATGCTGAGTAGTGAGAAAGGGGAAAAAAAAAAATCAAGCCTTTAGATATGAAAAATATGTTTAAGATGGCAAGTAGCATGCTGGATGGAATCCCTAACAGGTTTGATAACATGGAAGGAAGGATGAATACATTTAAAGCTGTAGCCACAGACAGGGTAAGTGAGAGGGCTCACTCGTGGGAGTTTGATCCCCAGATTAACCATAAAGGTGGAAAGAGAAAACTGACTCACAAAGTTGTCCTCTGACCCCTATTGCATGCCACGTGTGGCACGCCCCCACTAAATAATAAGTTTTTAAAAATAAAGATATACAAATAAAAGCTATCTGAAATGAGATGAAAGGGAAAAATATTTTTTAAATAAACAATCATTAATGAGGGAACATTAAGCAGCTAACGTGTGTGTAATCAGAGTTCCCAAAAGGGGGGGGGTGCATAAAAATATTTGAACAAATAACCAAAACTTTTCCAAGTTTAGAAAAGCTATAAATCATGGAATCTAAAATTTCAAGTGACCAAGAAGCACAAGAAACATAAAGTTTCACCAAGGCACATAATAGTAAATCACTGAGGGGCTGGAGAGATGGCCTAGCAGTTAAGAGCACCGACCGCTCTTATATGAGGACCGGGGTTCGATCCCAGCCACCCACATGGCAGCCGAGAACGTCTGAAACTCCAATCCCAGGAGAACTCCAGTCCAGGAGAATCCGATACCCCCTTCTGCCCTCGCGGCATTGCACGACACGAGTTGCACAAATTGCATGCAGACAGATGTTGATATACCGAAATAAATAAATGCTGGCGTGGTGGTGCACGCCTTTAATCCAGCACTTGGGAGGAAGAGCATGCGGTCTCTGTGAGTCTGAGGCCAGCCTGGTCTACAGATGAGTTCCAGGACAGCCAGAGTACAGGGAGACCCTGTCTCAAAAAGACCCAAAAAAAAAAAGTAAATCACTGAGAACCAGTGTGAAAGAGGAAATCTGAAAAGGAGCAGAGAAGAGGAGCATTGTATACAAAGGATCGGAGAACGGCAGCAGACTCCTCGTTGGAAACATCTCAAGGCAGAAGACAGTGGAATGTCTTTAAGCTACAAAATAATAAAAATGAAGCAACCACCTGCCAATCAAGAATTATACCTAGTGACAATATAGTTCAAATAGGGTGAAATAAAGATTTTTATAAATGTTTTAAAAGCTGGAGACTTGATCTGCACAGGCCTGTTTCTTCAAGAAGTTTAGGGAAGTCCTGGAGACAGAAGGAAAAACGATCCCTGTTGGAAATCTGTATCTATGGGACAGCATCAAATACTCCTTTTTTTAAACAAAGTTGCCGTGTGGTCGCACACACCTTATATCCTAGCACTCGAGGCAGAGGCAGGTGGGTCTTTGTGAGTTCAAGGCCAGCCTGGTCTACAGAGTGAGTTCCAGGACTGCTGGGGCTACAGGGAGACTTTGTCTCAAAAAAAAACCAAAACAAACAAAAAATATACAAGTTGTGGAGGGCAGAGAAATGGCTTGTTGGATGAAGGACTTGCTGTGTAAGCTTGAAGACTGGAGTTCAGAACCCTAGAACCCACATTAAATCTTGATGGGGATGGAGGAATGCCCACCTGTAATCTCAACACATGGAAACAAAGGAATAGAATTCCCGAAGCAAGCAAGCAAGCCAGCCAAAGTAGCCAAAAGGGTGCACTCCAGGTTCAGCAAGAGACCCTGCCTCAATATACCAGGTGGAAAATCACTGAGGAAGACACCCAACAACAGCCTTGAGCCCCAACATGTGTATGCACACATACACATACACGTAATATGCATATACACGCATACATCATATATATATACACATGCCAAAAATCTTAAAAGATAATTTTATTAGTTGTACAAATTCTGGATTTATGACCTACAAAGAAGTAAAATATAACAACGCCAGCATAATGGTTATCAAGAAGTTCATGGAAACCCACTCTTGGAAGATTCATCACATGTATTTTATGTGTGCGTTGTGTACATGAACATGTGCACCAGTGTGTAGGTATGTGTAGGTGGGAGATCAACACTGAGTGTCTTTCTCAATTGTCATTGAATCTGAGCTCACCGATTGGGCTCAACTGGCTGGCTGACAACCCCAAGAGGTCCTATGTCTCTGGCTCCCCAGTGCTCCTCACTGCCATACTTGGCTTTTTTTCTGGGTGCTGGGGTCCTCACGCTTTGACAGCAAGCACTTTACCAAAGGAGCCTTCTTCTGAGCCCTTAGAAGGTCTCATTTGTTTGTGAAATGATATACTTTAAGGTGCTCTGGGAGCAATTAAAAATGTATACAAAACCGGGGTGGTGGAGAGATGGCCTAGCACAGGTTAAGAGCGCCGAACGTCTTACAGAGGACCTGGGTTCGATCCCCACACCCACATGGCGGCCAAAAACCGTCTGAAAACTCCAATTCCAGGAGAACTCTCAGTTCCAGGGGAATCGAGACCCTCTTTCTGACCTCCGCGGATTGCACGACACGGGTGGCACAAACTTGCATGCAGACAGTACATTCATACACATACAAAAATAAATAAAAAGTATATAAAAAAAATTGTTAAAAAAGGTTACCAAAAGTAAACTAACCATAAAAAGATAAAAAAAAAAAAAAACCCAATCCAAAGAAGGCAGAAAAAGAAGGAAAGAGGACTACCAATGGGGTAAGGAGAAAACAAAGAGCAAGAAGACAGATTTAAAGGTCATTCATATCAATAATCACATTAGATGTAAATGGCCCAAATTCCACAGTTAAAAAGTCAAGATTGAGGGCTGGAGAGATGGCTCAGTGCTTAAGAGAACCGACTGCTCTTGCAGAGGACCTGGGTTTGATTCCCGCACCCCACATGGCGGCTGAAAAAAAACCTCCAGTTCCAGGGGAATCCTACTTCCTCTTCTGACCTCCGTGACATTGCACAACACAGGGGTGCACCAACCTACATGCAGACAGACACTCATACACATAAAAAAAAGTCAAGATGTTGGTTTGTTTATAAAGAGCCATATCTGCTGGGCATGGTAGCACATGCCTTTAACCCAGCACTCAGAAGGCAGAGGCAGGTGGATCCCTGGATATTGAGGCAAGCCTAGTAACACAGTGAGTTCCAGACCAGCTGGGAGAGCAGGGTACTCTGTCTCAAAAGACAAAAAAAAATAAATAAATAAAAAGCAACATCCAACCGTATATTGGATGCAAATACAAATAATAATGATATAAATAGATAAAGTAAAGCAAATAAAAATATGCCATGCTTCCAATAAGGAACAGAAAGCTGAAATGATGCTACATTAATATAAGAAAAAATAGTTTAAAGTAAAGAATATTACCAAGGGGGCTAGAGAGAGAGCTCAGTGATTAAGAGCACTGGGTTTCTTGCAAGGACCTGGTTCAATTCCCAGTACCTGTTAGGTCCAGGCTTCCCAGAATCCCAAGGGGCACACAGGTGCCCACTTCCTCCAGAAGCTGTACAATCTTCTGACCCCTTCCCCTGTACCTGAGGCCCTGCCCCATGGGTATAGATGGGAGGACCCCAGATGCCATTGCTTTCTCTCTGTCCCTCTCTGTCTCTGTCTGCCTCTTCTCTCTCTCTGCCCCCCTCTCTCTGTCCTGCTCCTATCCCCTGCCATGCTGTTCGGTCCCACCACATGTCTGCAGGCGGCTCACGCTGGCAGCCACATGGAAGTAAAGCAGTTCCTGGAGTACCTAAGCCCGCATGTGCCTTTTTGTAACTAACAGTCCCACATGAGCAACAAATGTCTGTAATTCCAGTTCCAGGGGGATCTGATACCTACATGTAGACATTACACTCACACAATACACATCACATATAAAATAATAAAATATAAAATTATTTTATCAAACCAGAATTATTTCATAATGAGAAAGTGATCAAGAGGACATAATGATCCCTGTTAGCCTATCATTAAAATACATTCAACAAAAACTGTGCAGTGGATGGTGGTTAACACGGAAACTCACAACTAGTCAAAACGTAGAGATAAGTGATTGTGGAGTGCTGAGCCCCAAATGGGACAGACATTTACATCACACCCTTCCCCAGGGCTCAAGGACCATCATGGAAGGGAGAACAGAAAGAATGTTAAGGCCGGAGGTCCTGGAGGACAGGAGTGAAGACAGTGTCATCAGGACATGGTGGGCAGCTGCATCCAGGAACTCACACAGGGCGCTGGTGTACAAGATCAAGCCAGTCGGCATTGTAGCATGAAGTGGGAGGAGGCTCAGGAGCCACCACTCAAAGGAGCTATGGACAGTTGGTGGCTTCTGGGAGAGGGAGATTCAATTTTCTTTTAAGGGTGTGGTGCTGGTAGGTGACCGCCCACGCCCAGAAGCACAAGAACAGCACAAACTGAAGTCGATGGGTTATTAAGATAAAAAGAAGGGGCTAGAGAGATGGCTTAGCAGCTACAGAGCAGGGTCTGCTCTGGCAGAGGATCTGGGTGCACTTCCCAGCACCCACATGGCAGCTAACAACGCTGTAGCTCCAGTTCCAGGGATCTGACACCTTCCTTGACCTCTGTGGGCATTGCATGACATGGGCTGCACTTACACACCATGCAGATAATACACTCATACACTAAAAGAAAATAAATAAATAAATAATTAAAAATTTTTATTTAATTTTTATGTGTCTGCATGTAGGTTTGTGCCCCCGTGTCGTCAAGCCATGAGGTCAGAAGAGGGTGTCAGATCCCCTGAAACTGGAGTTCTCCTGAAACTGGAGTTGCAGACGGTTCTCAGCCGCCCATGTGGGTGCTGGGATGGAACCCCGGGTCCTCTGCAGAGCAGTCGGCGCTCTTAACCAAGGCCATCTCTCCAGCCCCAATAAATAAATTTTAAAAACACTAAAAAGAGGACATGAAGTTGAGAGGGGTAGGGATGTGACGGTGGATCTGGCAGAGCTAAAGGGAGCAGTTGGGGTGAATATGATTAAAATACACTGAATGAGATTCTCAAAGAATTAATAAAAAATACACACACACCCCAAATGATAGAGCGACAATGACAAATGGACACATTTCCAATCACCCTTGGAGAAGGATATTTCAATATCCTTCTCTCAATAATTGGTAGAACAGAGGCAGGAAATCAGCAAGGGTATATAACAAATTGTGAGTATCCTGAGGAGACATGAACAGACTGTTGGGGTGTGACCGGAGCCCCAGGAGAAAACGAAGCAGGAGGCAACAAACAGTGGAACAAGCTTTACTGGGAACGCAAGAGGGGTTAGCCTCTAACTGGGGAGTGTAAGCTAGCAATGAAATGGCTGGCAGTCAGATTTTTAAGTGGGCTATGGCAGAAATTAAAAGGGGGGGGCTTTGGGGAGTTTGCCAACCCATGTGACTGCAAGATTGTCTGCTGAAAGTTCTTGAGTCAGGGAAGACTTTTTTTTTTCTAACTAGCTCTGATGAGGAAGTCTCTCTGTCAGGGGTCTGGAGTAACTGCTTTTTTCTTTTCTTTTTTTTTTTTTTTTAAAATTCTGTCTGGTTTCTGATGCAGAGAATAGCTTTAAGATCCCGCCTACTGTGCAGGCCTAGAAAGAGGAAGTTCTGCTTAAGTTAGATGAAGAAGATATCTCTGCCTCCAGTCTGGGGTGGGGGTAGGGGTAGGGTTCTGTGAGTACTGACACAGACCATTACATGGACATAACCAAAGAGAGGCCAAATGAATGATTCCACCCAAATCTAGCTCGCAGAATCAAGGAGTTTATTTGTGTTACTTATGGCAACAGCATAAAAGGATGAAAGATTTACACGTGTAGGGGTGACTCACAGAAAAGCCCAGCCCAGCATGTCCCAAGACTCGTGAAAGCCAGATTCCTAGCATCCCTGCTCCATTCACAGGCCTGGCTAGGGAACTTCCTCTCCCCAGCAGTAGTTTTAGGAGATTCCTGAGACCTGTAAATTTCATTCACTTTAGAGTCTTACACGCTTCCCTTACCAGGGAATGTTTCAATCTGGAGGAAGTACCTATAGAACCATAATAAGCTGAAGAACAGTATCAACCTATTGAGTTACTTTACCACACAGCAGAATAGCATATTTTTGTTGTTTGCAAAAATATTAACCAAGACAGATGATATTCTGACCATAAAACAAGTTGCAATAAGCCAACAAAACAACAAAAAGCTAATCTGGACCTTTCCCCACACACAACCTTGTACATGGAAGAGATAGCACTTCTAAATAACTCATGAAGTTATTTATATTTAAGCCATAGAAAAAGAAATAATTATCAAAATAGAAGATTATTCTGACTGGAGTTAGTCTAAAACACTCCCAAGCAGGAGGGCCTGATTATGACCAGAAACCTGGGAACGAAGAGAGAAGAAAGCATAAGAAAGAAAGCAAAAGAAGAAAGAAAAGAAATAGCAATAAAGAAAAGAAAAGCAAAGAAAGAAATAACTAGAACAAGAAAGTACAGAAAGAGAAGAACCGACAAGCCCAATAATAAACAAAACTCACCGAAATACTAATCCTCCCAGAACGAAGAAGAAAGAAGAAAGCCACTGTCACTGTAGGTAGGGCATACTCATAATCCCAGATCTGGGAAGAAAGAGTTGGAGGGATCCTTGGAGGGCCTACTGGCCAGCTACAGCCTTGGTTACCAAGATGAGTTCCAGGACAATGAAAGACCCTGTTTCGGGCTGGAGAGGTGGCCTATNGGGGGGGGATGTTAAAGAGGGAGCTTCAAAGACCCACAGGGCTCCCCACAGGCCTGAACGTGGGCAGCACTAACACGTGAGGGGACTGCCAAAGTCCAAGGAAGAACTGTCCCAGAAGAGTCAGGGTAATATTTCCCAAAGTCCACAGAGTCCTGTAACCATGTATGTCCCTGCCAACCCAAGTGCAAAGCCTCTCAAATCCCAGCACATCAAGCAGATTTCTGAGAAGGGCGTTGAATCTGTATGGGAAGGGGAGAGGATAGTTCTGCTTAAGAGAGCTGCAAAGCAAGCCTCAAAAGAAGAAAACCCTTTCAAGTAACTTAGCTGCATCCCAGAACAAAGCTCAAGAGTGTTTATCAGAATACTGAAATGATCAGCACATAGCAAGGTAAAATTCACAATGTCTCACATCCAAGCAACAGCTGCTGGCCCTGCAAAGAAACAGGAAAACAGCCCATGATGAAGATGAAAACTAATCATTAGAAATGGACCCCCAAATAGCATATAAGATAGAAATCATCCGTAAGATAGTAAACAACTATGCTAACTATATTCCATAGATTCTAGAACTAGAACAATGATTACTCATGCTGAGTAGTGAGAAAGGGGAAAAAAAAAAATCAAGCCTTTAGATATGAAAAATATGTTTAAGATGGCAAGTAGCATGCTGGATGGAATCCCTAACAGGTTTGATAACATGGAAGGAAGGATGAATACATTTAAAGCTGTAGCCACAGACAGGGTAAGTGAGAGGGCTCAGTGGGAGTTTGATCCCCAGAATTCACATAAAGGTGGAAATAGAAAACTGACTCCACAAAGTTGTCCTCTGACCCCTATATGCATGCCACGTGTGGCACGCCCCAACTAATAATAAGTTTTAAAAATAAAGATATACAAATAAAAGCTATCTGAAATGAGATGAAAGGAGAAAAATATTTTTTTAAATAAACAAATCATTAATGAGGGAACATTAAGCAGCTAACGTGTGTGTAATCAGAGTTCCCAAAAGGGGGGGTGCATAAAAATATTTGAACAAATAACCAAAACTTTTCCAAGTTTGGAAAAGCTATAAATCATGGAATCTAAAATTTCAAGTGACCAACAAGCACAAGAAACATAAATTTTCACCAAGGCACATAATAGTAAATCACTGAGGGGCTGGAGAGATGGCCTAGCGGTTAAGAGCGCCAACCGCTCTTATAGAGGACCGGGGTTCGATCCCCAGCACCCACATGGCAGCCGAGAACCATCTGAAACTCCAATCCCAGGAGAACTCCAGTTCCAGGGGAATCCAATACCCTCTTCTGACCTCCGCGGCATTGCACGACACGGGTGCACAAACTTGCATGCAGACAGAACATTGATACACATAAAGAAATAAATAAATGCTGGGCGTGGTGGTGCACGCCTTTAATCCTAGCACTTGGGAGGAAGAGGCATGCGGATCTCTGTGAGTCTGAGGCCAGCCTGGTCTACAGAGTGAGTTCCAGGACAGCCAGAGCTACAGGGAGACCCTGTCTCAAAAAGACCAAAAAAAAAAAAGTAAATCACTGAGAACCAGTGTGAAAGAGGAAATCTGAAAAGGAGCAGAGAAGAGGAGCATTGTATACAAAGGATCGGAGAACGGCAGCAGACTCCTCGTTGGAAACATCTCAAGGCAGAAGACAGTGGAATGTCTTTACAGTACAAAATAATAAAAATGAAGCAAACACCTGCCAATCTAGAATTATACCTAGTGACAATATAGTTCAGATAGAGGTGAAATAAAGATTTTTATAAATGTTTTTAAAAGCTGAGAGACTTGATCATGCACAGGCCTGTTCTTCAAGAAGTTTAGGGAAGTCCTTGAGACAGAAGGAAAAACGATCCCAGATGGAAATCTGTATCTATGGGACAGCATCAAATACTCCTTTTTTTAAAATTACAAAGTTGCTGGTGTGGTCGCACACACCTTTAATCCTAGCACTCAGGAGGCAGAGGCAGGTGGATCTTTGTGAGTTCAAGGCCAGCCTGGTCTACAGAGTGAGTTCCAGGACAGCTGGGGCTACAGGGAGACTTTGTCTCAAAAAGACCAAACAAACAAACAAAAAATTACAAAGTTGTGGAGGGCAGAGAAATGGCTTGTTGGATGAAGGACTTGCTGTGTAAGCTTGAAGACTGGAGTTCAGAACCCTAGAACCCACATTAAATCTTGATGGGGATGGAGGAATGCCCACCTGTAATCTCAACACATGGAAACAAAGGAATAGAATTCCCGAAGCAAGCAAGCAAGCCAGCCAAAGTAGCCAAAAGGGTGCACTCCAGGTTCAGCAAGAGACCCTGCCTCAATATACCAGGTGGAAAATCACTGAGGAAGACACCCAACAACAGCCTTGAGCCCCAACATGTGTATGCACACATACACATACACGTAAATATGCATATACACGCATACATCATATATATATACACATGCCAAAAAGTCTTAAAAGATAATTTATTAGTTAGTACAAAATTCTGGATTTATGACCTACAAAGAAGTAAAATATAACAACGCCAGCATAATGGTTATCAAGAAGTTCATGGAAACCCACTCTTGGAAGATTCATCACATGTATTTTATGTGTGCGTTGTGTACATGAACATGTGCACCAGTGTGTAGGTATGTGTAGGTGGGAGATCAACACTGAGTGTCTTTCTCAATTGTCATTGAATCTGAGCTCACCGATTGGGCTCAACTGGCTGGCTGACAACCCCAAGAGGTCCTCCTGTCTCTGGCTCCCCAGTGCTCCTCACTGCCATACTTGGCTTTTTTTCTGGGTGCTGGGGTCCTCACGCTTTGACAGCAAGCACTTTACCAAAGGAGCCTTCTTCTGAGCCCTTAGAAGGTTCTCATTTTGTTTGTGAAATGATATACTTTAAGGTGCTCTGGGAGCAATTAAAAATGTATACCAAAAGTGGGCTGGAGAGATGGCCTAGCAAAGGTTAAGAGCGCCGAACGTTCTTACAGAGGACCTGGGTTCGATCCCCAGCACCCACATGGCAGCCAAAAACCGTCTGAAACTCCAATTCCAGGAGAATTCCAGTTCCAGGGGAATCTGAGACCCTCTTCTGACCTCCGCGGCATTGCACGACACGGGTGCACAAACTTGCATGCAGACAGTACATTCATACACATACAAAAATAAATAAAATTAATTAAAAGAAATTTTTTTAAATGTATACCAAAAGTAACCACTAAAGCCAATAAAAGATTAAAAAAAAAAAAAAAACCCAATCCAAAGAAGGCAGAAAAAGAAGGAAAGAGGAGCTACCAATGGGGTAAGGAGAAAACAAAGAGCAAGAAGACAGATTTAAAGGTCATTCATATCAATAATCACATTAGATGTAAATGGCCCAAATTCCACAGTTAAAAAGTCAAGATTGAGGGCTGGAGAGATGGCTCAGTGCTTAAGAGCACCGACTGCTCTTGCAGAGGACCTGGGTTTGATTCCCAGCACCCACATGGCGGCTGGGAACCGTCTCTAACTCCAGTTCCAGGGGAATCCTACTTCCTCTTCTGACCTCCGTGGCATTGCACAACATGGGTGCACCAACCTACATGCAGACAGTACACTCATACACATAAAAAAAAGTCAAGATGTTGGTTTGTTTATAAAGAGCCATATCTGCTGGGCATGGTAGCACATGCCTTTAACCCAGCACTCAGAAGGCAGAGGCAGGTGGATCCCTGTGATATTGAGGCAAGCCTAGTAACACAGTGAGTTCCAGACCAGCTGGGAGAGCAGGGAGACTCTGTCTCAAAAAGACAAAAAAAAATAAATAAATAAAAAGCAACATCCAACCGTATATTGGATGCAAATACAAATATAATGATATAAATAGATTAAAGTAAAGCAAATAAAAATATGCCATGCTTCCAATAAGGAACAGAAAGCTGAAATGGCTACATTAATATAAGACAAAATAAGTTTAAAGTAAAGAATATTACCAAGGGGGCTAGAGAGAGAGCTCAGTGATTAAGAGCACTGGGTTCTCTTGCAAGGACCTGGGTTCAATTCCCAGTACCTGTTAGGTCCAGGCTTCCCAGAATCCCAAGGGGCACACAGGTGCCCACTTCCTCCAGAAGCTGTCAATCTTCTGACCCCTTCCCCTGTACCTGAGGCCCTGCCCCATGGGTATAGATGGGAGGACCCCAGATGCCATTGCTTTCTCTCTGTCCCTCTCTGTCTCTGTCTGCCTCTTTCTTCCTCTCTGCCCCCCTCTCTCTGTCCTGCCCCTACCCCCGCCATGCTGTTCGGTCCCACCACATGTCTGCAGGCGGCTCATGCTGGCAGTCCCACATGGAAGTAAAGCATGTTCCTGGAGTAACCTAAGCCTCATGTGCTTTTTTGTAACCTAACAGTACCCACATGGTAGCTAACAAATGTCTGTAATTCCAGTTCCAGGGGGATCTGATACCTACATGTAGACATTACACTCACACAATACACATAAAATAAAAATAATAAAATATAAAAATTAATTTTATCAAACCAGAATTATTTCATAATGAGAAAGTGATCAAGAGGACATAATGATCCCTGTTAGCCTATCATTAAAATACATTCAACAAAAACTGTGCAGTGGATGGTGGTTAACACGGAAACTCACAACTAGTCAAAACGTAGAGAATAAGTGATTGTGGAGTGCTGAGCCCCAAATGGGACAGACATTTACATCACACCCTTCCCCAGGGCTCAAGGACCATCATGGAAGGGAGAACAGAAAGAATGTTAAGAGCCGGAGGTCCTGGAGGACAGGAGTGAAGACAGTGTCATCAGGACATGGTGGGCAGCTGCATCCAGGAACTCACACAGGGCGCTGGTGTACAAGATCAAGCCAGTCGGCATTGTAGCATGAAGTGGGAGGAGGCTCAGGAGCCACCACCTCTAAGGAGCTATGGACAGTTGGTGGCTTCTGGGAGAGGGAGATTCAATTTTCTTTTAAGGGTGTGGTGCTGGTAGGTGACCGCCCACGCCCAGAAGCACAAGAACAGCACAAACTGAAGTCGATGGGTTATTAAGATAAAAAGAAGGGGCTAGAGAGATGGCTTAGCAGCTAAGAGCAGGGTCTGCTCTGGCAGAGGATCTGGGTGCACTTCCCAGCACCCACATGGCAGCTAACAACTCTCTGTAGCTCCAGTTCCAGGAGATCTGACACCTTCCTCTGACCTCTGTGGGCATTGCATGACATGGCTGCACTTACACACATGCAGATAATACACTCATACACATAAAAGAAAATAAATAAATAAATAATTAAAAATTTTTATTTAATTTTTATGTGTCTGCATGTAGGTTTGTGCACCCGTGTCGTCAATGCCATGAGGTCAGAAGAGGGTGTCAGATTCCCCTGGAACTGGAGTTCTCCTGAAACTGGAGTTGCAGACGGTTCTCAGCCGCCATGTGGGTGCTGGGGATGGAACCCGGGTCCTCTGCAAGAGCAGTCGGCGCTCTTAACCAATAGGCCATCTCTCCAGCCCCAATAAATAAAATTTTAAAAACATAAAAGAGGACATGAAGTTGAGGGGTAGGGATGTGACGGTGGATCTGGCAGAGCTAAAGGGAGCAGTTGGGGTGAATATGATTAAAATACACTGAATGAGATTCTCAAAGAATTAATAAAAAATACACACACACCCCAAATGATAGAGCTACAATGACAAATGGACACATTTCCAATCACCCTTGGAGAAGGATATTTCAATATCCTTCTCTCAATAATTGGTAGAACAGAGGCAGGAAATCAGCAAGGGTATATAACAAATGTGTGAGTATTCCTGAGGAGACATGAACAGACTGTTGGGGTGTGACCGGAGCCCCAGGAGAAAACGAAGCAGGAGGCAACAAACAGTGGAACAAGCTTTACTGGGAACGCAAGAGGGGTTAGCCTCTAACTGGGGAGTGTAAGCTAGCAATGAAATGGCTGGCAGTCAGAGTTTTTAAGTGGGCTATGGCAGAAATTAAAAGGGGGGGGGCTTTGGGGAGTTTGCCAACCATGTAACTGCAAGATTGTCTGCTGAAAGTTCTTGAGTCAGGGAAGACTTTTTTTTTTCTAACTAGCTCTGATGAGGAAGTCTCTCTGTCAGGGGTCTGGAGTAACTGCTTTTTTTCTTTTCTTTTTTTTTTTTTTTTAAAATTCTGTCTGGTTTCTGATGCAGAGAATAGCTTTAAGATCCCGGGCCTACTGTGTGAGGCCTAGAAAGAGGAAGTTTTCGCTTAAGTTAGATGAAGAAGATATCTCTGCCTCCAGTCTGGGGTGGGGGTAGGGGTAGGTTCTGTGAGTACTGACACAGACCATTACATGGACATAACCAAAGAGAGGCCAAATGAATGATTCCACCCAAATCTGCTCGCAGAATCAAGGAAGTTTATTTGTGTTACTTATGGCAACAGCATAAAAGGATGAAAGATTTACACGTGTAGGGGTGACTCACAGAAAAGCCCAGCCCAGCATGTCCCAAGACTCGTGAAAGCCAGATTCCTAGCATCCCTGCTCCATTCACAGGCCTGGCTAGGGAACTTCCTCTCCCCAGCAGTAGTTTTAGGAGATTCCTGAGACCTGTAAATTTCATTCACTTTAGAGTCTTACACGCTTCCCTTACCAGGGAATGTTTCAATCTGGAGGAAGTACCTATAGAACCATAATAAGCTGAAGAACAGTATCAACCTATTGAGTTACTTTACCCAACAGCAGAATACATATTTTTTTGTTTGCAAAAATATTACCAAGACAGATGATATTCTGACCATAAAACAAGTTGCAATAAGCCAACAACAACAAAAAGATAATCTGGAACTTTCCCCACACACAACCTTGACATTGGAAGAGATAGCACTTCTAAATAACTCATGAGTTATTTATATTTAAGCCATAGAAACAAATAATTTATCAATAGAAAATTATTCTGACTGGAGCTAGTCAGTAAAACACTCCACAGGAGGGCCCAAGTTTATGACCAGAACCTACAGAAAGAAAAAAGAAAAGAAAGAAAGAAAGAAAGAAAGAAAGAAAGAAGAAAGAAGAGAAAGAAGAAATAGAAAAGAAAGAAAAGAAAAAAGAAAGAGAGAAAGAAAGAAAAAAAAAAAAGAAAGAAAAGAAAGGAAAGAGAAAAGGAAAGAAAGAAAAGAAAGATAAAGAAGCAAGAAAAGAAAGAAGAAAGAAGAAAAAGAAAAGAAAAAGATAAGAAAGAAAGAAAAGCCATGCATGATAGGTAGGGCATACTCATAATCCCAGATCTGGGAAGAAAGAGTTGGAGGGATCCTTGAGGCCTACTGGCCAGCCAGCCTTGGTTACCAAGATGAGTTCCAGGGACAATGAAAGACCCTGTTTCGGGGCTGGAGAGGTGGTCTAGTGGTTGGAGGGCAGCAACTTGCTCTTGCAGAGGACCCAGGTTCCATCTCCAGCACCCACATGGCAGCTGAGAAGAACTGTCTTTAGCTCCAGTTCCAGGGGAATCTGACACCCTCTTCTGGCCTCCGCGGCTTGTATGACATGGGTTGTACCAACCTGCATGCAGACAGTACACTCATACACATAAAAAAGAAGGTGTCAAGTTCTCCTGGAACTGGAATATATGGAAGTTGTTAGCCACCTTGTGGATATTGAAAATTGAACCCAAGGTCTCTTGAAGAGAACAAGTTCTCTGACCACTGAGCTAGTTTCCCTGCCATATTATGTATTAGGTTTTTTTTATGTATTAGTTTTAATCTTTCATATTTCCAATTTTTTTTTTTTTTTTTTGAGACAAGTTCTCCCTGTAGCCCTAGCTTCCTGGAACTCCCTATGTAGACCTGGTTGGCCTTGAACTCACAGAGATTCTCATCCTCTGCCTCCCAAGTACTGGTATTAAAGGGGTGTACTACCAGGCCTGACTCCATATTCCCAATTTTTATGGAGTAAATCTTTTTATTAATTTTTTTTTTTATTATTTATTTTTGTATGTGTATGAATGTATTGTCTGCATGCAGGTCTGTGCACCCGTGTCGTGCAATGCCGCGGAGGTCAGAAGAGGGTCTCTCGGATTCCCCTGGAACTGGAGTTCTCCTGGAATTGGAGTTACAGACGGTTCTTAGCCGCCATGCGGGTGCTGGGGATCGAACCCGGGTCCTCTGCAAGAGCGTCGGTGCTCTTAACCGCTAGGCTATCTCTCCAGCCCTTTTTAATTTTATTTATTTATTTTTTATGTGTATGAATGTACTGTCTGCATGTAGGTCTGTGCACCTGTGTCGTGCAATGCCGCGGAAGTCAGAAGAGGGTGTCGGATTCCCCTGGAACTGGAGTTCTCCTGGAATTGGAGTTACAGATGGTTCTCAGCCGCCATGTGGGTGCTGGGGATCGAACCCGGGTCCTCTGCAAGAGCAGTCGGTGCTCTTAACCACTAGGCCATCTCTCCAGCCCCATGGAGTGAATCTTGAAGCTCTGTGCAACCATGCTTCAAGCTTGGGCATCTGAGGAGGTAATAAAGATTCACAAGTGCCTGCAACGGGAAGAAGAGGATATTTATGTGCTCATCTTCATCGCCATAATATTCATACCAGCTAAAATACTAAGGTCACGAAGTACCCGTCAGTGGATGAATGGATAAGCACAGCACAGTACGCAATCAAAAGAGGCAAATTCCTTAAGAGGAGGCAAATTCTACAATATGCTGAGACAAGGATGAATCTTTTTAAAATTGAACTTTCTCAATTTTCATAGAATATATTTTGACCAGATTTCAATCTCCTCTCCTGTCTGCACCCACCTTACTGCTCCTCACCCAGTTTATAGGTGTAGCCTATAGAGTACACTTCGTGTCCCTAAATGTCCATTGACTGGAGCCTGGGGAACCATAGTCATGTCCTTGCTGGGTGTGGTGGTGCACACCTTTAATCCCAGCACTCAGAAGGCAGAGGCAGGAGGATCTCTGTGAGTTCAAGGCTAGCCTGGTCTACATAGTGAGTTCTAGGCCAGCTGGGGCTACAGGGGGTCTACAGGAGGGCTACAGGGAGACTCTGTCTCAAAAAGACCAAAAAAAAAAAAAAAGTCAATCCTTGAAAGAAACTGAGTCTCCCCTGCTCCCCGCAGCCATGGATTGCCACTAGTTTCTCAGGTGGGGCTGCGGTTTCTTACCCACTTCTATGCTGGGATTTCTGTCTGGTTTGAGGTTATGTAGTTCTTGTGCACGCTGTCATCATTGCTGTGAGTTCATTTGAGTAACTGACCAGCTTCTGGAAAACTTTATTTCCTTATGGTCATCCACCGCCTTTGGCTCTTACAATTTTTCCTCCCATTCTTCTACAATGATCCCTGAGCCTTAGGAGGCATAAGGAAGCTTCTCTGGTAAGAGTTGAGAGATGCATTAATCTGTGGTGCAATAGTAAGTATTAGGCATCAGGGGTTTTTTTTTTGTTGTTGTTTGTTTTCTTTTTCTTTTTGAGACAGGGTCTCCCTGTAGCCCAAGCTGTCCTGGAACTCACTCTGTAGACCAGGCTGGCCTTGAACTCACAAAAATCCACTTGCCTCTGCCTCCCTAGTGCTACGATCAAAGGTGTGTGCTACCACGCCCAGCCCAATTGTATGTTTAAAAACAGTTAAGGGGCTGGAGAGATGACTCAGTGGTTAAGAGCACTAAATACTCTTACAGAGGGCCTGGGTTTGGTTCCCAACACCCACGTGGTGGCTAACGACTGTCCATAACTGCAGTTCCAGGGGATCCAATGACTTCTCTGGACCTCCATGGGCATGGTGGGACATGGGCACGCTTACATACATGCAGACAATACACTCTACACATAAATTTAAAATAATAAATAAAAACTTAAAGAAAGAGTTAAGGGGCTGGAGAAACGTCTCAATGGTTAAGAGCACTTATTGCTTTTCTAGAGGACCCTGGTTAGGTTTCTAGTATTCACCTCACAGAGTGGCTAACTATTACCTATAACTCCAGTTCTAGAGGATATGACATCTTCTTCTGACTTTTCTTGGACATTGAACACATGTGATGAACTTATATACATGTAATTAAAACACTCGTAATCATAAAATAAAAATAAGTTAAAAACTTAAAAACAGTTAAGATGGTATATTTTATGCTATATAGATATTTTGCCACAATAAAAGATTAGGTTCTGGGGAGATGGCTTAGTGGGTTAAAGTGCTCACTAAAAGCAAGAGGACTGATTTCAGATTTCCAGCACCCACTTAAAAACTGTGCATGGTGATATGTGCCTCTAATCCCAGCACCGGGAGGCAGCGGCAGGAGGATCCCAGAGGCTCACTGACCAGTCTAGCCCATCAGTGAGCTTTAGGTTCAGAGAGGCCTTGTCTCAAAAAAATAAGATGGAGAGCAATAGAGAATACCTATTGTCTGCTACGGGCCTTCACATACACACATGGGTGGGCACACACACAGTTCACACACACACACACACACACACACACACACACACACATGGGCACACACGCAAATAAAACAACTTGAAAAATATAATAAAAACTTTTAGGGGGAAATATATTTTATGGCCATTTTCACATATATAAACCAGAATAAAGGCACACAGAGTTAGGTTCGAGACTGTGGAGGGGGCGGGAGAAGGAATAAAGGTATTAGGCTTTGACTATGGCTTCAATATTTTACTTCCCCAAAAGATGAGTGTTGTAAAGGTAAATGTGGCAGAATATTACACCTTTGTTAAGTGAAGTGAATAGGACACATGGAGGTCAATGGTATTTTTCTCCATCTTTCTGTAGCCTTGAAGAATTTCATACCAGTATTTAATACTGAGTTGATATTAAAAAGGATGGGAAAGGAACCCATTGGCACATAAAGAAGAGGTCACAGGGATGCTGAGTGAGATACAGATGTCTGCAAGCCAGAAAGAGAGCCAACACCAGGAACCACATCAATCAGCACCTTGACCTTGGACTTCCTGGAGTCCAGAACTGTGAGCAATAAATATCTGTGACTACAGCCACCCCTGTGTGTGGTATTTTCTTACATCACCTGAGCAGACTAAGACTTAGCTTTGTCTGTCTTTGCTTGTCATATCCACCCTGGTGGGCATAAGGCAATAGATACATCATTGCTGCTTTGAATTGTACTTCCCTAATAACTAATGATATATAATGAATGAATAAATAGCGGACATCTTTACATGTGCTTATCATAACCATTTGGATCACTTCTCTGAAGAAATGTCTGTCCAAGAACTTGATCCATTTTTTTTTCCTGGTTGGTTTATATTCTTATTATTGATCCCAGATACTGTTGTTCTCATGTGAAATGATGGACACAAAGTTGGCTCATGGAAGCCTTGTTTATAATGTCAGGCACATTGGGAATGAGCCTGGTGCTCGTCTTTAAGATCTAGGTAGTTCGTCCACACTGTAGAATATTATGCAGCTCTAACAAAGAAAAAGTCGGGGGCTAGAGAGATGGCTCAGCAGTTAAGATCGCCAACTGCTCTTGCAGAGGACCCGGGTTCAATTCCCAGCACCTACATGGCAGCTAAGAACTGTCTTTAAGCCAGGTGTGGTGGTGCATGCCTTTAATCCTAGCACTCTGGGAGGCAGAAGCAGGCAGATCTCTGTGAGTTCAAGCCAGCCTGGTCTACAGCTGGGGCTATAGGGAGACCCTATATAATAAATAATAAATAAATAAATAAATAAATAAATAAATAAATAAATAAAGTAAATAGGGTATATTTTCTTCTTTTAGAATAGTGAAAAATCCTCAGTCACCACTCATCAAAGAAGCTTCATTTGCAACGGATGGAGATTATTACAGAGTTCCACAACTGGTCATACACAGACATCGTCTGTGAATTTTCCCAAGCCTAACTGACTAATATTTACAGTGCGACCTCTACACCCAAGGCTCCCAGGACATAGCAGGACAAGGGTAGAGAGAAAATGAATGCATCTCCCAGCAGAGGACCATGAACACATAGGACACGAAGGGCTACAGCATAGAGAATAAAAGTCTGCAGAGTCCAGAATGGGAGTCCTTGGACAGGACTCCTATATTAAACTCCAGCCACCAGGGTTTGGAGACCATTGTGGAAGAGGGGGCTGAAAGGTTGTAAGAGCCAGGGAGGCTTTAATCCTAGCACTTAGGAGGCACAGGCAGGCAGATGTTTGTAGTTCAAGGCCAGCCTGGTGGACAGAGCAAGTTCCAAGACAGCTGGGGCTACAGGGAGACCCTGTCTCAAAAAGACCAAAAAAAAAAAGAGCCAGAGAGGAGGCTCCTGAGACCCTGCTCATATGAACCCACAGCAATGCTGTCAGCACGCACAAGATCCATGCAAACTCAAGCAGACAAAAAAACCAAAAAACCCAGCACAGAACTGTGGAAATGGGCAGCAAGCCCCAATCTTGGCTGAAGAACAATTGGCAGCTGATTACTGCTGGGTGACAAAGAGCAGATCTTCTTAAAGGGGGGGACTTTATTTATTTATTTATTTATTTATTTATTTATTTATTTATTTTTATTTCCGTATGTGTATGAATGTACTGTGTGCATGCAAGTTTGTGCACCCGTGTCGTGCAATGCCGCGGAGGTCAGAAGAGGGTGTCGGATTCCCCTGGAACTGGAGTTCTCCTGGAATTGGAGTTTCAGACGGTTTTTGGCCGCCATGTGGGTGCTGGGGATCGAACCCGGGTCCTCTGCAAGAGCGGTCAGCGCTCTTAACCGTTAGGCCATCTCTCCAGCCCGGGGCGGGGGGACTTTAGATAGGCTGACTAGACCTCAGTGGATGAACTGCAGTGAGGGATGTCTGGGGACTCTAACTTGACTTGATAGGCTTTTTTTTTTTTTTTTAGCCCAAGCTGGCTTCATACTCCAGGTCCTCCTGCCTCTGCCCGCTTCAGCAAATCCTACCGGCGGGCGCCACCACCACCGGCTTGATAGGCCTTAACACAAGTAACAGAACTCATAAATTCCAGCGGGGTATGGAACAGTGCCAGTGGGGAACGGGGCACAAAGATAATTAAGATGTTCTGTATGAAATACACAAAAATTCAATTAAAACTACAAAAAGAATAGAGGGCTGGAGAGATGGCTTAGTGGTCCTCTTGCAAAGGACCCAGGTTCAATTCCCAGCACCCATATGGTACCTAACATCCATCCACAACTCCAGTTCCAGGGGATCTGACACCCTTTTCTGACTTCCACAGGGACTGCACAACATGGGTACACTTACATACAGGCAGGCAGTACACTCATACACACAAATAAATAAAATATGTTATTTTACATTTTCACATAGAACTATTGACAGGATCCACAGTTTTATTATTCATTTGGGGTGTGTGTGTGTATGTGTACATATAAAGTCAGGGGACAGCTTGCAGGAGTCAGTTCTCACCTTCTGCCATGTGGGTCTAAGGGATGACTCTCAGGCCCTCAGGTTTGGCAGCAGTCGCCTTTACCTGATAGGCATCTCATAAACCCCCATAAGAACTTCTAAAAAACAATTGCCAGGCTCGGAAAACTGAAACAGAGAGAGATCAAGTGGCTTAGTTCATCCCTATGCCCTGCACATAGATGCCACAGCGACTCAAACGCCAGCCTTACAGTATTCTGCGTCCCAGAACCCATAGTCTCAAGGAAAGACTGGTTCTGCTCAAGTCACATGTTCATCCTGGCTAAGAAGCAGGAGCCACAAGGGAATGAAGCCTTAGAACCACGGGGGCAGAGGAAGTGGAGGGAGGGTCACTTCATGTAAAGGAAGAAGCAGCATTATACAGACTACAACCATAGACACGGAAAATGGCAGCTGCTTACACGGCGCGTGCCAGTTACACGAGTCTGCACTGTGTGCACTGGCCGTGGGAGCCCAGAGGAAGAAACGGCCTGGCACGGCGGGAAGGCTCCATGGAGGTGGGCAGGCCCTGGCCGAGTTCTGGGTGCTGAGCAGCAGTTCTGCATGGAAGTCTGCTGGCAATGAGGACCCCCAACCCAAGCACTGACCCAGATAAGGGAGGGAGTGCTGCGTGGCGTTCCATCAGAACTCAGGGATTGGAGCCCTAATGCCCTGGTGTGGCCTCTGCTGGGAACAGGATGGATTTTAAGAGTGCCTGAGTGCAGGGCTCGGTACTAAATACACTTGGGAGAAAAGGAGAAGCAGGCTGAGGGAAAAAAGACAGCCAGGCTGAAGGAAAGAAAGGGAGATGGCCCAGGCCCTGGGCCAAGGCCTACTCCTTCCTCTGGCCCGGGCCCACTGGGGAGGGGTCACAAGTCTCCTCCCATCCTGAGGAGTGCTTTAGCCTTTGGGAGCAGGGTTGTTAGGATGAGGAGCACTCTGCTGGGGCTTCCAGCCACAGCTCATGACCACCCACCCTTCTCACCGGTTTCCCACACCCTCTCACACAGTCACACTCATTAGGGGAGACAATCTGAGTGAAGGGCTTAGCATGCCGCCTGGGCATCCGTGAGCACTTGATTTCGTCACCTCGGAGCTGCCCCCGCCCCCATTCTGTCTGCACCCCCTGCGCACTCCACCCTGAGGGGGCCCTGACACACTGCCCACCCACACTCGGGGACATCTTCCACCTCACCAGGCATCCATTCTCTCCCTGACATCTTTCCTTGGCAGGATCCCAGACATGAGCCAAGAGGCTGGGGGAGGGAGGGGCAGGGCAGTGTGGTGGGAAAGCTTGCTCCCTGTAAACCCCATCCCAGAGGCCCGAATCTGGAGACGTTCCCGGAAAGGAACTGGGGTTACAGGATGGGTGGTAAAGACAGGTGGGGGGGAAGGGGTGAGCCTCAGCCCCCAGCTTCTCACGAGGTGGCTTGAGGTTACCGCCAGCAGCAAGCCACAGAAAGAGAGCCTGCGCAGAGGTCGGTGAGGGAGGAGGCGCCGGCCATCCTCACACTCCACAAAACCAAACCAAGCTGGGAGCAGGACTCTGCTAGGACTGGCCCTGATGGGTGAGGTCTTCCCACCTCACGTCGGAACCAGAGCTCTAAGCCTGAGAGACAAAGGCTGGCACAGGCCTGAAAGGAGGTGGTTGAGGACTTCGTCTCCCCGCCAGCTCATTTATAAAACCCCCTGGTCCTTGGTCAGAGGTAGACAGAAAAGAAGGCATATGAAAGTAAACAGGGCTGGCGTGGTGGCACCGCCTTTAATCCCAGCACTAGGGAGGCAGAGGCACGCGGATCTTTGTGAGTTCAAGGCCAGCCTGGGGCTACAGAAAGACCAAAACACACACAAACACAAAAGTAAACATGGCTGGGTGTGGTAGTGCACACCTTTAGTCCCAGCACTTGGGAGGCAGAGGCAGGTGGATTTTGTGAATTCCAGGCCAGCCTGGTCTACATAGGGCGTTCCAGGCCCGGTGGAGCTACTAGGAGACCCTGTCTCAGAAAGCAGGGTGTGGTGGCCCACACCTTTAATCACAGGACTTCTGAGGCAGGGGCAGGTGGATCTCTAGGTTCAAGGCCAGCCTGGTCTACATAGTGAGTTACAGGATAGGGAATCCCTGTCTCAAAAAGACCAAAAAAAAAAAAAAAGTAAACAGGAACTACCCTGGTTACCAGAAGATCAAGAGAAGAAAGGGGCCTAGCCTGGGCTCCAACACCGTCTCAGGGCATGTAGCAGAATACTGAGCTTTTAACCCTGTGCCTCCCACAAGCACCCTTGTGATGTGGAGCCCTGCCCCAAAGCACAGACACACACAGCCAACACTTCATACCATCAGCGCACACTCAACCTGGATTTTCTGTGCAGAATTATAAACAAATACAGCACATGCTGGGGACTGTCAGTATACTTTAAGTGTGGAGCCTACACAGAGACACAGGTACACATATAGCACACACTTGATACCTTCAACATACATCATACAGTCAGCACCATCAGCACACATTTGGCATAAGCTCCCTACGCAAATATGTAAACATACACACACACACACACACACACACACACAACAAAGAGATATGAGTAGGTTCAGCAGCCTCAACAAAAGAACAAGCAGACACTTGCCGACCATACAGTGTAGACACCTCTTACCTGTCTCACATATGTGTGTGTGTGAATGATACCTACACACAGCAACAAGGGCACCCTTGCAACAGTAGCACCCGGAGCGTGCCCCCCAACATTGATCACGCACGCCAGCCATGGCAAACACTACCAGCAGACTGCCCTCAGGATCAAGCACACACTAGAATGCTCTTGCACACACGGGCTGCACTTCACCTCTTTCTTCAGTAGGGATTCACACACACACACACAAACACACACACACGCACACACACACACACACACTCACATACACTGCACACAGTCATGAGTTATGGGAAACCCCCAGGAAGTAATCTTAGTCTGCAGGGAGCTGGAAAGCAGGGGGCAGGGACATCAGCAAGGTGACCTCCTGGTTCCTTGGTCAGACCAAGTCGAAATCCCACTCCTGTGTGCTCTACTCATTTACAGTTCCAGGATATACTGCACTGTTCCCTGCATCTCTCTCTGTCTTTGCACATACAACTCTCCAGCCTGGAATGTCCTGCTCTGACTGCCAACAGTTCTCAATTTGGACTTCATGGACAAGTTAAAAATGTCAAGGGAAAATTTGGAGACTGACAGAAGGTCACCAACTTTTCCTTTTGTTGGCAAAGAGGTTAACATGCAACAACTATCCCCTATCCACAATCGTTTTACAGAAAAGATGCTTTTTTTTATGTGTATGAATGTACTGTCTGCATGTAGGTTGGTCCACCCGTGTCATGCAATGACATTGCATTGCAACGTGTCGGATTCCCCTGGAATTGGAGTTACAGACAGTTCTCAGCTGCCATGTGGGTGCTGGCGATCGAACCCAGGTCCTCTGGTAGAGCAGTCGGTGCTCTTAACCGCTAGGCTATCTCTCCAGCCCCAAAAGATGCTTTCATACTAACAAAGTAAAAAAGAAAATCTCTGGATAAAAGGATAATCCTTACACTAAATATCAGCAGCTTTACGCAAAGCCCATTACCATGTCCCTTTTCTCATTTTGCTCCATGAGTGTCTCAGATCTGTGTCTGGAACTACTGACTCCTTGGCTCACACTGTACTTCCTTCAAGAAGCCCACTTCAAACTCACAGGCTCATCCATATTCTCCAGCATTGGGAAGAATGCGGTGCACACACAGCTACAGGCATCGCTCCTCGTGCGCCTGCCCAGCTAAGCACTGCCAGGTGCTTAACCAGATTATCCCACTTATCCTCATGAGCCTGAAAGGTGAACATTTTCCAGATGGGAAACTCTTAAGTGGCTTCCCCATCTCCTGCTCTCCTTGCTGGAGACGTGGTCAGAGGCATGGTGGAAAGGAGAGCAGAAGAGTCTCACCGCAGACCCGGGCTTGCTCTTTTGGGCTTTATGACCACTCTGAGTCTCAGTCCTATTACGCGTGGAACAGAGTGCCGCTGTCCTGAGGGGGTATAAATCATCTCAGACAGTACCTGAACACAGAGAAGACACTGAACTTGTAAGACAGCCTCTCTGCTACCCCCCTCATTCCCTGTGGCTTTTCCTGTATCTAATCCTCTTCATTACCCCCCCACCCCATATTTCCCAGACCCTGGGCTAAACCCTATTGCTCTCCTCCCTTCCAAAAGTGGGAGCAGTCCGGAGGACAATCCTCAGGCGTATTTTCTCCAATCTCTTTTACTAGGTGAACTCATCCAGTCCTGTGTCTTTCAATATCATCTACTCACTGACACCAAAATATAAGTCTCAAATTCCTATCTCTTCCCGTAAGCCAGATCTATATACTTACCTGCCCGTTAGACAACTAACTCCCTGTGGGGCTTCATGGATCTCTAAGACCTAATGTACATCTGTGTACTTGCCTCTTCTAACTCCAACCTATTCCTCCACCAACTTTCCACTCTCAGTGATTGACAACTCCATTGCCCAGTTGCTCAAGCCAAAATACCATTTGATTCTTCTCTATCTCTTACCCGCTCCCTTAACCATCAGCAAATCTAATACCTTTAGCTCCAAAATCTAAACCATTCTCCATCTCCACTACTGTCCCTGGGGTATGAGGTCCCACCATCTCTCAAATGCTTCATGTTAACAACACCCCAATTGGTCTCTGTACCTACTTTTTCTCCTTTAAATAATGAACCCCCCCCCCCCCGGGGAAAGAAACATTTATTTTAGAAAATCTTTTTCATCTCTGTGTCTTCCCTGAAACAACACTGGAAACTTGAACTCTAGGCACCTGTTGTTATGTCTGTCTTTACTTTCTTTTTTATTTTATTTTGTTTTTTGTCTATTGAGACAGGGTCTCCCTTTAGTCCCAGCTGGCCTGGAGCTCACTATGTAGACCACACTGGCCTTGAACTCTCAGAGATCCGCCTGCCTCTGCCTCCTGAGTGCCTGGATTAAAGGCATGCGCCATACGCCTGGCTCATGTATTTACATTTTTTGGGGGGGGAGTCTTTTTCGAGACAGGGTCTCCCTGTAGCCCCAGCTGTCTTGGAACTCACTAAGTAGATCAGACTGGCCTTAAACTCTGCCTGCCTCTGCCTCCCAAGTGCTGAGATTACAGGCTTGCACCACCACACCCAGCCATAAAAAGCTAATTTTAAAACAATTGATAATAGTGGGAGCTCTGTGCTTTTATTTGAATATACATATTCATATGGTGAATCAACTTTGCAGAAACTTTTGTGTTTGGTTTGGGTTTTGTGGTAGGGTCTCAAGGCTGATCTTAATCTCATGGTCCCAAGTGATTCTTCTATTTTAGCGGCCTCAATAGTGAGGACATGAATGTACATGTGCCTGGATTTAGTTTTGCAAATATTAAGAGACACAGTACCTGGTCTTTGAGGAGGCCATGGCAGTCTTCAGAACACATAATTAATTAATGCATGTCATTATAAGATGTAAGAGTAATGAGTAATATATGAGTTTTCCTTTTTTTTTTTTTTTGTATTTTTGAGACAGGGTCTCCCTTTAGTCCCAGCTGGCCTGGAGCTTGCTCTGTAGACCAGGCTGGCCTTGAACTCACAGAGCTCTACCTGCCTCTGCCTCCTGAGTGCTAGGATTAAAGGCATGTGCCACCACACCCGGCTCTATTTGGTTTTTTAAACATACTATTTTTAGGGCTGGAGTGATGGCTCAGTGGTTAAGAGCTCTGGCTGCTCTTACAGAGGACCTGGGTTCGATTCCCAGCACCCACATAGCGGCTAAGAACCGTCTTTAAACCAGGGCAATGGCACACCCCTTTAATCCCAGCACTTGGGAGGCAGAGGGAGGCAGATCTCTCTGAGTTCAAGGCCAGCCTGGTCTACAGAGTGAATTCCAAGACAGCTGGGGCTACAGGGAGACCCTGTCTCGACCAAAAAAAAAAAAAAAGCATACTATTTTTATTATTTTTATTTTATGTGTATGAGTGTATTGCCTGCATGTATATGTAAGTGTACCTGTGACGTGAAATGCCTGCAGAGGTCAGAAGAGGGCATTGATTCCCTGAAACTGGAGTCATAGACAGTTGTTAGCTACCATGTGGGTGCTGGGAACCAAACCCAGGTCCTCTGCAAGAGCAGCCAGTGGTCTTAATCTCTGAGCCCTCTCTCCAGCCCCTGGTCTCACTTAAAAAAAAAAAAAATTAGCCGGGCGTGGTGGCACACGCCTTTAATCCTAGCACTTGGGAGGCAGAGACAGGCGGATCTTTTGGGAGTTCAAGGCCGAGCCCTGTGTCTCCTACAAGTGAGTTTCCAGGACAGCTGGGCTACAGGTGAGCCCTGTCTAAACGAAAAAGGCCAAAAAAAAAAAAAATTAAAGCTGGTGTTGGTGGCACATGCCTTTAATCCTAGCACTTGGAGGCAGAGGCAGGCGGATCTTTGTGAGTTCAAGGCCAGCCTGGTCTACAGAGCAAGTTCCAGGACAGCTGGGGCTACAGGGAGACCCTGTCTCGAAAAGACCAAAATAATAATAATAATAATAATAATAATAATAATAATTAAACAAGGAATTTAGGAAAGCAAAGAACTTCAAATCAGGTGGTATGGAGCCTTCATGTTTGTCATCTTCAAAATTATCTAATTCCTTTGCATGTTTGTATACATTTTAGAATGACTTTGTCATTTTAACAACAGAAGGCTCACTTGGGCACTGACAGATTGCTTTCCATCTGTAGGTCACTGTAGGCAAAATGGATACCTTGACATAGTGAGTATTCTGACCCATGAAGTTTTTGGCCTGTTTAAGTCCTTTTTTTTTGGTCTTTTTGAGACAGGGTCTCCCTGTAGCCCCAGCTGTCTTAGAACTCACTCTGTAGACCAAGCTGGCCTTGAACTCACAAAGATCCACCTGCCTCTGCCTCCTGAGTGCTACCTGGCCAAAGCTTTCTTTTTTTATTATTTTTTATGTGTATGAGTGTATTGTCTGCATGTAGGTTGGTGCACCCATGTCACACAATACCACAGAGGTCAGAAGACGGCATTGGATGCTCCTGGAACTGTAGTTAAAGACGGTTCTTAGCCGCCATGTAGGTGCTGGGAATAGAACCGGGGTCCTCTGCAAGATCGGTGCTCTTAACCGCTGAGCCATCTCTCCAGCCCCCTTAAGTCTTTATTTCAACAGTGATATCTGATTATCAGAGGCCTTGTGTACTTTTTGCCAAATCTATTTCAGAGCACTTAATATTTTTATGTTATTTTAATCTGTAACTTTCACTTTTCCAATTCCTTGCCGATAATCCACAAAATACAACTTACTTTTAAAAATATGTACTTTAGGGGGCAGGAGAGATGGCCTAGAGGTTAAGAGCACCGACTGCTCTTGCAGAGGACCTGGGTTCGATCCCCAGCACCCACATGGCGGCTAAGAACCATCTGTAACTCCAATTCCAGGAGAACTCCAGATCTAGGGGAATCCGAAGCCCTCTTCTGACCTCCACGGCACTGCACGACACAGGTGCACAGACCTACATGCAGACAGTACATTCATACACATAAAATAAATAAATAAATAAATTTTAAAAATATGTACTTTATTTTTATTTATTTATTCTTGTTTTTTGGTCTTTTTGAGACAGGGTCTCCCTGCAGCCCCAGCTGGCCTGGAACTTGCTATGTAGACCAGGCTGGCCTTGAACTCACAGGAGATCCTCTTGCCTCTGCCTCCTGAGCACTGGAATTAAAAGCATGCACCACCATGCCTGGCATTTTATTATTTATTTATATGTGTGTATGCGTGAGTGTCTGTGTCTGTGTGTGCAGATGTACCATTGACTTTGTATCCTGTGACTATGCTAAATTATGGTGAGCTGTTGAGGAATCTTTATGATTTTCTATAAACAATTATGTTGGCTACAAATAAAATGTTTGACTCTTTGTTTTCTAGTCTTTATATGTTTGTTTCCTTTTCTTGCCTTATTGTGCTGTCCAGGACTCCTGAATAGACGTAATGAGAGCAAGCATCTTTGCCTTGATCCCAAAGAAGTCAATGACAACCATTCTTCCATTAGAAGGTAGGCCATTAAGTATACCTTTTCCAAAGATGGCCTTTACTAACCAAGGAAGATTCCTTCTATTTCTGGTTTGCTGGGACCATTTTCATTTTTTTCATATCATGAATGGGTTCTGAATTTGTCAGTTCAATGGCTACTCAACACTCTCTTTCTGCATCCATTGAGGTGATCTTAGGGGTTTACCTTTGATTCTGTTAATGTAGTGAATTAAATTAGTTGGCTTTTAAATGTCAAACTTTGCATTCTTAGAATACATCCCACTTAGTAATTGTTGTGGTTCAGATGGAAAAATATCCTCAGAGGCCATGAGTCACAAGCTAGAGAACATTGGGCCACAGGTCTCTGACTTCATCAGTGAATTGATCCATTGATAGATTCATAATTTCATGGGCTAATGAGGGCTGATGGACACTTAGGAGATGGGAAGTTGAAGGCACACCCTCGGGACTAGCTCCTGTCCCCAGTCCCTTTCTCTGTCTGTGAGCCGAGCAATCCCCTTTGCCACATAGTGCTGCTCCCTTAATGTATCTCACCAGAAACCCAGAGCAATGACGCCAACTGCCCACAGACTGAATAAAGCCCTGAAACCGTGAGCCCAGACCAACCTTCCCACCTATCTTAGCAGGCAGTTGACTGACATAGTAATAGTGCGTTGTCATTTTTATATACTAGTAGACTTGATTTCATAACACTTTGTTAAATATTTTTACACTTTTTACTTTTTTTTTAAAGCCTTATCTTTATTCATCACAAAGTTTTTGCATAGACCTCTTTGTATAAAACACTGGCCAGAACTGTTTACTGTCTACCACCTTCCATTGTACTACATACCTTTAGTTAAAATAGTAGTCACGGTCATAGGAGGGGATAAACACAGGGGTAGTGTTCTGATAAGCCCAGCTAACATGAACCAGGATGGGACTATGTCAGCAAAGCACACATCTTGCCTGCTAAGTGGAATATTATTTTTCTGATGTGCAGAGGGATGGGTACGAGGTGCAGAGACTGTGGAAGGCCTCTGACATGGATAAGTAAACTTGTGTTTACCTGAGACAAGTATGTTCAAATGGTGTGAACAACTGCTCTTGTAGAGGACCCAGGTTCGATTCCCAGCACCCACATGGCTACTAAAAAAAAAAAAAAAAAAAAAGTCTTTAAGCTGGGCATGGTGGCCCATGCTTAGAAGAATCTAGTAATAATAATAAATTAAAATTATTTTGGAGACAGGGCCTCCCTCCCTGTCGCCCCAGTTGGCTTGAAACTCATTATGTAGAACAGACTGGTCTTGAATTCATAGAGATCTGCCTGCCTCTGCCTCTCAAGTGCTGGGCTTAAAGGTTATTTAATGCCTGCATTTAGGTGGATGCAACTTTGTTGTGTAATACCAGCAGAGGTCAGAGCAGGGTGTCAGATCCCCTGGAACTGGAGTTACAGATGGTTGTTAGCCACCATGTAGATGCTGGGACTTGAATCTGGGTCCTCTGCAAGAGCAGTCAGTGCTCTTAACCACCCTATCTCTCCAGCCCCATTTTTTACAATTTTTTTCATGAGTGATTTTTACCAATAGCTTTTTTTCTTGTAATGTCTTTGTCATGGTTTGCATCACAGTTAGGGTAAAGATTGCCGAAATTTCTTTGCTACTCCTGCTGAGAAGTGTATTTCTAAGGCTAGGTCTTTGCAGCTTCTTCCTAGGACTCAGCCTGCAGGAGGTCTAACTACCCAGAGGCCACCTTGCTCTTTAGGGAACCTAAGCTAATCCAGAGGCCATGTAGAGAGGGGAGAAGGATGCCCAGCCAGCCTTCAACTGTAGCACGCCCTGCACCATCTGGCCATGCCAGTTGAGGCCCCAGACACTGTGGAATGTAGGTGAGCCATCTCCATTGCCCAAACCCCTGACTCCTGAGAGACAGTGAGGGCGGTATGCTTTAAGCTACTGACTTTACAGACAGTTTTCTGTGCAGAAACGACCAGCAGAAAGGCTGTGCTGGCCTCATAAGCAGGTGGACAGAATCCTTCTCTAGAGCTTTTATAATAAAATGGCTAAGATTTTTTTCCTTCCTTAAATATTTGATAAAATTTACCAGTGAAACCATCCAGGTGGTGAATTTTCTCACTATAAATTTGATTTCTTTCTCTTTTAGGGATGGGGGAACACTTTTGAGACATATATCCCAGACTTGCCTTGAACTTAATATGTCGCAGAGGCTACCCTTGAACTCTTGACCCTCTTACTTCCATCTCCTGAGTGTTGAGATTACAAGCATTACCACCACACCTGGCTACTTTCTTTAATAGACATAAAGTCATACAGAGTTCATTTTTGCTTTTTCTTTAAAGTTTTTATTATACTTTACATATTGTGTACACACACACACACACACACACACACACACACACATCCTGTTGTTCATGTGGAGGTCAGAAGATGACTTTCAGGAGTCAGTTCTTTCCTTTTGTTATATGTGCCCTGGGGACGGAACTCAGCTCTTCAGGCTTGATAATAGTCACCTTTACTCACTGAGACATCTTGGCAGTTTTGTTGTTGTTGTTTTAGTTTTTTTGCCTTTTCTTATAGAAAGATCAATTTGGCACACGCCTAGCACTTGGGAGGCAGAGGCAGAGGCAGGTGGATCTTTGTGAGTTCAAGGCCAGCCTGGTCTACAGAGCGAGTTCCAGGACAGCTGGGGCTACAGGGAGACCCTATCTCAAAAAGCCAAAAAAAAAAAAAAATTCCAATGGACAGGGAAGCAGTGTCACCATGCCAGAGACTGTCCATTCTGGAAGGAACTCCCAACATTTACAGGTGGAGGAAATTGAGGCCTTAGAGTTTGGCAGAACAAGTGGGTTTACTGACTATATTTGAAGCCTTCTCTGCGTGGGATGTAGGACCCTGAGCTGACACTCAGGAGCACGGTATAGCTGAGGGTTGACGATAGTCTAAGCACTCTCAAAATATACCCCTCTCAAAAGTACCGAGCTTGTTCAGAGATCATGCCAGCCTATTTAAGGACAGCATCAATTTGCATACAAAATATTTACCCAGAAAGCTGCACTGTGAAAAATATAATTACTTTTTTAATATTCTCACTCTGATGTGAATGCTTACCGCCCGTAATGAATTACTTGCTTAATGAAGATAAACCTGAATTGGAGATGCACTTCGCGGAGGGCTGCCGGGGCAGCCAGTTTGATGCCATCATTTGCAGCTGTTAATCTCTGAAATTGATGCCCTTGTTGGTGGATCATAAATTGAGGGGAAAATCTGAGCTCTGACGCTTCCAGCTATTTTGCTGTGTGGCATGGGAGAAGCTGCTGAGTCTCTCTGTGTCCCAATCTCTTCAACTATAACAAGGGTATCAGGTAAGTCACAGCCATAGAGTGTGAGGGTGGAGCTGAGTTGGTGGTGCACAGCAAGTGAATGCTCGACACTAGGGAGGCGAGAGGAAGATCATTGTGTATGTTTAAACGTCAGCTGGAGGATGGGAGGTCCAACTCTAGTTGGTGAAGTGCTTACCTAGCAATAGTAAATTCCACAGCATTCCAAAAGAAACAAATATGGGGCAAAGAGTTTATATCTTTTTTTTTGGTATGTTTTTTTGTCCCCTTTTTTGGTTTGTTTGTTTGTTGTGTTATGTTTTTTATGTGTATGAATGTAACTGTCTGCAATGAGTCTGTGCACCCATGTACGTGCAAAGCCTCGGAGGTAGAAGAGAGGCCTTCGGATTCACCTGAAACTGGAGTAAAGACGGTTCGTAGCCCACGATTTGCTGGTGTTGTGGAATGAACTGGTCCTCTGGCAGAGCGTCGGTGGACTCATTAACTCACTGAGCCATCTTCAAGCCCGGGGCAATATTTATCTTTGCATTGTCAAGAGATGATTAAGATGAGTGAAGCGAGAGGGAGGGAGTATAAATTTACTAAGATGAACCCAAGTGCCCAGACTGAGGGACTCTGAATCAGTACCTGTGAAGCTTCTACCTCCAGGGGCGCACCAATGATCTACTCTCCTAAAAGAACTCCCTAGCTGCTGGGGATGGGAGGACGAGCGAGGGGATAGAGTTCCACCCTAATCCATTGGAGGGAAGAAGGACCACCTTGGCTGGTTTGGTGGAGTTGCATGTAGGGAGAAGGCTCATTCCGTTTGCCTGGCTGAACAATGAAAGCAGCCGTTTCTGGAGGACTGATGAGAGAAGAGTAAAATCACGACAAGTTTAGGGTGGAAGGGTCCAGGAAACTAAGCCCATAACTTAGTAAATATGTATTTACCACTTCCTAGGATCATGTGTTCTAAGCCCCTTGAACAACGGCCATGAATAAGACCAATGCTTACAGGGCCTGACATTCTAGAAAGGCCTGGAGAACGCCTACAAGTAAACGAGTTATCTCAGAGCAAAGATAAAGACGGAGAGTGGTAAGTGATACACCGTTTGAATTGATGATGCACTAGAGTGACAGACAGGAAAGGGAGGGTATTTTGACTTGTTGGTCAAAAAGCCTTCCCTAAGGAGATGGCACCTGAGCTGTAGACCTATGCATGGGAAGCAGAGAGCCCAGAAAACATTGAGCAAAGGACCAGGCGTCCATGGGGAGGGAACTAATTTCTATTGTGGTCCCAGGTTCAAAGGGGATGCCCCTGGAGTGTTCATAAGGGAAGAGGATAATGAGCAATTAGTAAAGATCAAAAGAGCATTCTAGGTCAGGTGTGGTGGCCACATGCCTTTAGTCCCCAGACTCAGGGAGGGAGAAGCAGGCAGTCCTGACTGTTAGTTCAAGGCCACAGCCTGGTCTATATATAAGTGGAGGTTATTCCCACGGACAGTTGGGGCTAAAGGGAGACCCTGTCTCAAAAAAAAGAACAAAACAAATAAACCAAAACCAAACAAATAAAAGCAAGAGCGCTGGAGGGATGGACCCTAATAAACTAGACAGACACGTATCGATTGGAGCACTGACGGCTCTGTGCAGAGGACCACCTGGTTCGACGAATCCAGCAGCACCCACGTGGCAGACGAGAACCGTCTTAGCTCCAGTTCCAGGGGAGTCCGACGCCCTCATCTGACCCCCGCGGCATTGCACATACAGGTGCACAAACCTACAAAAAAAAAAAAAAAAAAAAAAAAAAAAAAAAAATAAATCAATAAATAAAACAAAATTAAAAAACAAAAAACAAAGAGCATTCTAGGAGCTGAAAGCAGGGAACAAATACACAAGTTTCATCACTCATCAAGGCAAAATAAATAAATGGCCAAAGGGTCATAGGTGGCTGCAAACGCCTTGATGTTCTTTTATATTTCACTCTTTTTTTACATTCATTTATTTTGTTATTGAAGCTTTGTGATTCTCTTGCCTTCATCCCTCCTTATTTCCAATCAGTGAGGCGCCTAAGACCCTTCCCTTATCCTTTCCCTTCCCTCAGCAGTCCCTCCACACGACCACCCCTAAACCGCGTCCCAGATCATGCATTTCCTGGCGGCAAAAACCACAGCCGTTCACATCCCAGCAACTCAAAGGCCGAGAGCCAGGTCGTAGATCTCTGTGATCTAAATCCAAGGTCAGCCTGGTCGACAGAGTTCCAAGGGCAGCTGGGGCTACAGAAGGAAACTCTGTCTCAAAGACACCCAAATAAATAAGTAAATAAATAAAGCCATAACCAAATTGATCTGTCTTTCTTTCTTTCTTTTTTTTTTTTTTTTTNAAAAAAAAAAAAAAAAAAAAAAGTCTTTAAGCTGGGCATGGTGGCCCATGCTTAGAAGAATCTAGTAATAATAATAAATTAAAATTATTTTGGAGACAGGGCCTCCCTCCCTGTCGCCCCAGTTGGCTTGAAACTCATTATGTAGAACAGACTGGTCTTGAATTCATAGAGATCTGCCTGCCTCTGCTTCTCAAGTGCTGGGCTTAAAGGTTATTTAATGCCTGCATTTAGGTGGATGCAACTTTGTTGTGTAATACCAGCAGAGGTCAGAGCAGGGTGTCAGATCCCCTGGAACTGGAGTTACAGATGGTTGTTAGCCACCATGTAGATGCTGGGACTTGAATCTGGGTCCTCTGCAAGAGCAGTCAGTGCTCTTAACCACCCTATCTCTCCAGCCCCATTTTTTACAATTTTTTTCATGAGTGATTTTTACCAATAGCTTTTTTTCTTGTAATGTCTTTGTCATGGTTTGCATCACAGTTAGGGTAAAGATTGCCGAAATTTCTTTGCTACTCCTGCTGAGAAGTGTATTTCTAAGGCTAGGTCTTTGCAGCTCCCTCCCCATTGGAGCCTGGTCCTCAATGTTTTCTGGGCTCTCTGCTTCCCACTGCATAGATCTCAGCTCAGGTGCCATCTCCTTAGGGAAGGCTTTTTGACCAACAAGTCAAAATACCCTCCCTTTCCTGTCTGTCACTCTAGTGCATCATCAATTCAAACGGTGTATCACTTACCACTCTCCGTCTTTATCTTTGCTCTGAGATAACTCGTTTACTTGTAGGCGTTCTCCAGGCCTTTCTAGAATGTCAGGCCCTGTAAGCATTGGTCTTATTCATGGCCGTTGTTCAAGGGGCTTAGAACACATGATCCTAGGAAGTGGTAAATACATATTTACTAAGTTATGGGCTTAGTTTCCTGGACCCTTCCACCCTAAACTTGTCGTGATTTTACTCTTCTCTCATCAGTCCTCCAGAAACGGCAGCAACAGGCAAAGGAATGAGCCTCTCCCAGCAACCAAACCAGCCAAGGGGATCCTTCTTCCCTCCAATGGGATTAGGGTGGAACTCTACCCCTGCTTGTCCTCCCATCCCCAGCAGCTAGGGAGTCTTTTAGGAGAGTAGATCAGGTGCAGCCCCTGGAGGAGAAGCTACAGGTACTGATTCAGAAGTCCCTCAGTCCCTGGGGCATCTTAGTAAGTTATACCCTCCCTCTCGCTTTCATCTGAATCAATCATTCTTGAATAAAGATAAATCTTGCCCCGGGGCTGGAGAGATGGCTCAGTGGTTAAGAGCACCGACTGCTCTTGCAGAGGACACAGGTTCAATTCCCAGCACCAACATCATGGCTAAGAACCGTCTTTAACTCCAGTTCAGGGGAATCCGACGCCCTCTTCTGACCTCCGAGGCATTGCATGACATGGGTGCACAGACCTGCATGCAGACAGTACATTCATACACATAAACAAACAAACACACAAACAAACCAAAAAGACAAAAAACAACAACAAAAAAAGATAAATCTTGCCCCATATTTGTTTCTTCTTGGAATGCTGTGGAATTTACTATTGCTAGGTAAGCACTTCACCACTGAGTGGCCTCCCATCCCCAGCTGACGTTAAACTCACAATGATCTTCCCTCAGCCTCCCAGTGTCGAGATTACTGCTGTGCACCACCACACTCAGCTCCACCCTCACACTTCTATGGCTGTGACTTACCTGATACCCTTGTTATAGTTGAAGAGATTGGGACACAGAGAGACTCAGCAGCTTCTCCCATGCCACACAGCAAAATAGCTGGAAGCGTCAGAGCTCAGATTTTCCCCTCAATTTATGATCCACCAACAAGGGCATCAATTTCAGAGATTAACAGCTGCAAATGATGGCATCAAACTGGCTGCCCCGGCAGCCCTCCGCGAAGTGCATCTCCAATTCAGGTTTATCTTCATTAAGCAAGTAATTCATTACGGGCGGTAAGCATTCACATCAGAGTGAGAATATTAAAAAAGTAATTATATTTTTCACAGTGCAGCTTTCTGGGTAAATTGTATGCAAATTGCTGTCTAAATCAGGCTGGCAGATCCTGAACAAGCCTCAGTACTTTTGAGGGGGATATTTTGGAGGCTAGACTAGTCACCCTCAGCTCACCTCTGAGTGTCCAGCTCAGGGTCCTACATCCACGCAGAGAAGGCTCAAAAGCAGTAACCACTTGTTATGCCATAACTCTAGCCTCAATTTCCTCACCTGTAAAGTGGGATTCCTACCAGAATGGACAGTCTCTGGCATGGGACCTGCTTCCCATGTCCATGGAAAATGGAAAGGTGATCCTGGGAATGTTACAAGTTGTATCAATGAAACACTGGCACCTACAGGTTGGGCGAGAGGGTGGCAGCTGCCAGGGTAGAGCAGGGGCGCTCGGCTCAGTCTCACTGTTGGCTCCAAGTCACCACTTCTCTCCCCTGGGCTGTGCTTGATACCTGGCAGCATGAACCCCCTGCATAGTGACGGTCCAACAGGAGCACAGAAGCACGTAGTTCCCAGCGTGCGCTGACCTCTAACTTCTGAAGCTAAAAGACCCATCAGGAAGGGGGCCTTGAAGAGCAAACCTTCAGTCCTCTTAGTTTACAGATGGGAAAAAGGAGCCCAGACGAGGACGGGAGTCACACATCACATAAGAAGTTGGGACTGAGCCAGGCGTGGAGTTGGCGCACCGATTTTTTAATCCTAGGCACTTTGGAGGCAGAGGCAGTGCGGGTCTTTGTGTGAGTTCAGGCCCAGGCCTGGTCTACAGAGTGAGTTCCAGGACACAGCTGGTGGGCTGCAGGGGGGACCCTGTCTCAAAAGACAAATAAAAAATAAAAAAAAAAAAAAAAAAAAAAGAAGTTGGGGGGAAATTGTGGGACTTTAGTCGGGGTCTAGTAGTTGGTGGTGACTTATGCCTTTAATCCTAGCAAATTGGGATGGCCGAGGCAGAGGGGCAGAGGCAGGCGGGAATTCTTGTGAAGTTCTGAGTTTTGTGAGTTGAGTTCAAGGGCCACTAAAGCCTGGTCTTACTCAGCCTGGTCCTACCGAGTGAGTGAGTTCCAGGACATGCTGGGGCTACAGGGAGACACTTTTTTGTCTTGAAAATGACAAAAAAAAACCCCACAAAACAAACAAAAAAAAAAAAGAAAGAAGTTGGGACTTGAATCCTAAATCAGGGCTTTAACGCACACCAGCAATACCCATTGTCAAATGGGTGGGCAGGGGGTGGGGGAGGAGCCTTAAGGCCTGGTGGGGGGACTGAAAATGTGACCTGTGCATTTGCAGCTGTTAGTTTTACCGTTGGCTGGGATATGATCTGGCCTTGGATCTGGAGCAGGTTGCTTCTCTGACCTTCAGGCTCTCCATTTGTCATACAAGGCCTGGAGCAGTTACCCAGCTATGGACCCTCCCCCTGGACTTGCTTAATAAGTAGGATTTTGATCACATCCTTTCTTTCTTACAGGGAAAAAAATTCTGAAAAGGGACTTAGAACTGCTCAAAGACCTAGAAGCAAGGAAGCTGGGTCCGGCCTAGGGGGTCTTGATGTCAGATCCCAGCCTACCCTGCCCACACAGTTGAAGGTAATGGTTTAGGAAGATGCACAGTGCCCCCTTGTGATGGGGGAAGCTGCGACAGCCCCATCATCCCATGACGTGGGCCCCAAGGCCAAACTGTCCAGAGGCGATCTTAAACCGGCCCACACAATTCTACATAAATGTGCTACAATGGAACACAGAACCATGTTGAAGACCATGACTATGCCTGGAGCTCTAGTCATACCTCAACCACAGCAGAAACACCTGTCAGACCAGCACATATAGCTACATCCATATGACATGCAGACAAGGCCAGGTATCCTGGCCAGATGTGGCTGCATTAGTAACACCTGGTCATCATGGAGCTCTGGGGGGGCTCACCCATCGGGTACTCCACAGTCACAGGGGGATACTTGCTTACCCCAGTCACAGACCTGCTTGGAGAACAGGACTTTCTCCCTGACCTGGCTCTTGTCACAAATCCTCAGCTATGCAGACCCTCGAGTCCACACAGGCAACTACTGAAAAGCCTGACCAGAATCCCAGAACAGTGGCTGCCCAGCGCATGTATAAGCACCTGTTTCTGTGTATGATCAGGTGCTCAGTGCTGCACCTGCCCCTGTGAGGTGCTTTTTGCTCAGACATCGTGTCAGAACATACAGCCATGCAGTGTTTCAGAGAACAGTTGAGACATAATGCCTGCATTCTCATCATCCTGACCCTTCTGAGACACAGCTCAGGCCACCAGTAACCAGTCAGCCTTTGGAATCCTTTTGCTGAGTTTGGGGCTATATGGGTTTAGGGCTATGAAAATCCTCCCAGGCTTTTACAGCTTCCTCTCTGACTAGTTCTTCCTTAATTTACCCTTCTTCTTCTTCTTCTTCTTCTTCTTCTTCTTCTTCTTCTTCTTCTTCTTCTTCTTCTTCTTCGTCTTCTTCTTTTTTAACTTACCTTTCTAAAGGGAGCTCAGAGCTTCAGAAGGCTTTCATCACTGTATCTAACAGCGCCAGCCCCTGGGACAGCCATAACTGTGCCTCAACTCAGGAACTCAGATCCCAGAGATGCTCCATCTAATCTCTGGGGGTCTCAGTTTCCCCTTCTACACCATGGAATGAAATGAGAGTCATTTTGAATAGAGCTTCGAAGCCTCTCCAGTGCTATACTCTTTTTCTTTAAGATGTACTTGTTTGTTTGTTTGTTTTAGTTGTATGTATGAATGGGTGCCTGGGTAAGTTATGTGTGCCATACTCATCCAGATGCCTGAGGAGACTCCTGAGGAGACCAGAGGGTGTTGGATCCCTAGAACTGGAGTTATGGGCAATTGTGAACACCTAATATGGGTACTGGGAATTGAACCAGGGCCCTCTTTTTTTTTTTTTTTTTTTTTTTGAGACAGGGTCTCCCTCTAGTCCCGGCTGGCCTGGAGCTCGCTATGTAGACCAAGCTGGCCTTGACCTCACAGAGATCTGCCTGCCTCTGCATCCCTAGTGCTGGGATTTAAGGTGTGCACCACCACACTCAGCCTAAGATGGTTCTTAGCCGCCATATGGGTGCCGGGAATGGAACCCCGGTCCTCTGCAAGAGCAGTCAGCACTCTTAACCACTGAGCCATCTCTCCAGCCTCAACCAGGGGCCTCTTAAAGAGCAGTAGGCATTTGTTAACTGCTGAGCCATCCCTCTGGCCCCTAGCCCTTTATTTCTTAGGGCAGGCTTTCCCCAAGGTCCCTAAGGTCAGAGCCAGAAGACCAGACGCCTTCTGTGGAGACCTGTTCTGGTGTCCCTTCCCCACTGAGAGCTGCGGAACCAGCCCCACTGGCAAAAGCCAAGCAGAGCAGTGGCTGGAGCAGCAGCTTTCCATCAGCGAGCTCTGGGTACACACTGTACAGAGTAGATTCTGAATACCAAGCTTCCTCCCGGCATGCAAGAGTCGCTACACAAAACTTTGCTGAGTCAAATCCAGTTCCCTCCTAGCAGCCCTGTAGCCTGGGACTTGAAACTTTGTGCCACTGAACCTCACTGTCCTCTGCTCAAAATGGAGGGAAGAACCTGGTTACAGGTGGTCATCAAGATCACTGACGTGCTGCAGGAGGAGGGACTGGCCCAGCTCCTGATCAAATGCAGGCAGAAGGGGCTGCAAACAGGTGTCTTGGCAACCGTCCCCATCAAGCCTGCATTGTCACTCTGCTGGCCCAGGAGTCCTGACTCCATATAGCCTGCAGGCCTGGGAGGAAGCAGAGAGATCAGGGTGAGGAGAGTGGACGGAGGAGGGGCTGTGCACGTCAGTATCCAGGTAGAGCACTTGGGTGGCTGTGAGCAGCTTGCTTCTCTCTCTTGCTACACCCTGAAGTCACCTGAAGTGGTGGTGCACGCCTTTAATCCTAGCACTTGGGAGGCAGAGGCAAAGGCAGATGGATCTTTGTGAGTTCAAGGCCAGCCTGGTCTACAAAACGAGCTCCAGGACAGCCGGAGCTACAGGGAGACCCTGTCTCAAAAAGACCAAAAAAAAAATAAAAAGAGAAAGGAGCCTTCTGCTACAGCCTAGCAGCCTCTATGGGGACAGGAGTGGCCCTGGCTTCCCGGGCTCCCCATTCCATGGCAAGGCAAGCTTCACTCTTTATTTATTTATTTAGTCTTTTTGAAACAGGGTTTTCCTGTAACCCCAGCTGGCCTGGAATTCACTATATAGACCAAACCGGCCTCTATCTCTCAGAGATCCGCCTGCCTCTGCCTCCTGAGTGCTGGAAATAAAGGCATGTGCCACTATGCCTGCAGGCAGGATTCACTCTAAGTATAACTAAGCCTGCCTTCCTGGAAAGTCTGTTTTGATCTGAGCTCTGCCCCCTAGGCTGCCTGAATGCATCTGCTCAGACAGCCACAGGGCATGCTGACCAACCAGATGTCCTGCCCTACCCTTCCTTTCTATCTCCCAGGCCTACTCAAAGGTAGATAGCAATGCAGCCTTGCTGCTTGGACACGCCCCTGTGTATCAAGGCGCTTGCACACATTCGTGTACACAGTGCACATCCACTATCTCCTGCACAGTAGTGCCTACCCCACCTCCCCTGGATCCCCTCCTCTTTGCTGCTTGAACTGCCCTGGAAGACAGAGAGCTAGGGAATGAGGAGGGGGTCCCTGGGAGGACCCATCTCCCTTTGAGAGCCCTTCCACCTCCCTCCCCCCTGCCTTCTGCCACTTTCCTATGTCAGGGCCATGCTGATGACACCAGAGAATCCATCAAATGCCACCCCCATGTCAGGTCATGTCACAACATAATTAAAGCATTAGATCTTCGTGATGAAGCCGTTGCCATCAATTCTGAGAGTGACTGATCCAATCTACAGAAAGAGGAAATTTCTCTCCGCCCGCCACAACCACCGCAGCTGCCTTCCCCTCCCCAAGAAGTGAGATGGCAGAGCTTGCTCTGTCTGGGACTCCAGGGCTCAGCCTGGGTGCCAAGAGCCGAGTCATGTGGGAAGGTCAGCTTTGAGGGCATCTGCCCCTCCTGCCTCTGGGTTCACTGGGGGCAGCTAAGTCTACAGACCTGGAGGAGGATCTGAGCTTAGTCACTGAGTCATTCTGAAGCCTTGGGAAAGACTCTTCTCTTCTCTCTTTTATAAGTAGGGTGAGTGAAATGGGAGACGACAATCTCTAGGCATCACAGAGGTGCACGGCCCAGGAGTACGGGTTCAGAAGTTCTGTCCTGACATACTATGTAGCTAAGGTCATGTGAGTTATCATTTCTCCTTCCTGTCTCCTACAGGAAAGTACAATTCATGGCTCCCAGGACTCCTGTGACAATTAAAGGAGATAGGAATGTCTCCACCCCTCAGCATCCCAACCCTTGGGAGCTTGGTTTAGATTAGGTTTTTTCTTTGTTCATAACTACTAAGTGTGAACACAAAAATGCTAGGTCTGCAGCGACAGACAGGGCAGACAAAAGAGACGGGGGAAGCAGGCACGGAGAAGTTGCCTATGTCCCTTCTCAGATGATGTCACCACCAGGAAGTCCATTATAGTGGGAACAGGGCCAGGCTCATTGGAACAAGGAGTCAGGGATGGCCCAGGACAGACAGAGAAGTGCTGATGTCAAGACCATCAGTTTACTGCTGGCATGTCAGGAGGGAGGGAGAACATACTGGAAAGGCAGCTAGGGCCTCCCGTCTGAAGCTGGAGGAAGGCGGAGGCAGAACAATGAAAACAGGCTGCAGCCACCGCAGTGACTTGGGCAGCAGTGACAGTGACTTGGGTCAAGTCTGAGGAGATGTTAACTGAGAAGTGCGAGGCATTTGGTCTGAATGAATAACTGGAAGGTGCGGATGCCATTTTGGGTCCAGCAGCTCTGCTGAGATACTTTAGCTGTAGAGCAAGGTTGGTATTGCTTTTGAGCAGGACCGCTACTGTACCAGAAAGAGCTAACCACACGTCCCAACGACTGTTTAGACTGTTTATTCCAGGACACCGTGAGAGGGAAGCACCTACAGAGTCATTTTTGCCTCCCGACCCTTTATCTACATAACAAACTCCCCATAGGAACTGGCTGAATGCTTTGGACTGACGGACACTCCTCACTATCTTACCTATTACACTGCGGTTCGGCTAATAAACTCTTCCGCTCACTTCTACCTTGGTGAATACCTTCACGACCCCTAGCTCCAACCCACAACAGAAGGATTGGCTGTTTATGGGGCTGCTTACCACAGATCAAGTTTGGATAGATTATGGGGCAAGGCATTTGACAGAGCATCCCAGAGTTAACTTTTGAGGTGCCTGATCAATACCAGGTAGAAATGTTGAGCAAACACAGGAATCTACCCATTTGGAGTTCAGGGCAGAGGTCTGTGCTGAAGAAGTACACTCGATTCTCAAGAATCATCAGCAAACAGGTAGGTCCAAAGCCACAAGACTGGAAAAGATCCATTGGAAGTGAGGTAGACAGAGGAAGAAGGAACAGGAAGGCTGAGAAGGGGAGGTCAGGAAGGAAGAGATGAGCCAGGCTGCCTGTTGAAAGAAGATAGTGTTTCTGGGAGGAGGAAGTGATTATCTGTGAAGGAGAAATGACAGCTCAGGCAAGGGGAAGATTGAGAACTGGATGATGACAATGCCGAATAAATATTTGTTGAATAAATAAATGGGGAGTACATTGAAATGTTATCAATAGAATGAAAGTGTCAGATGGGAACTGGGGTGGGACCTGACCTCATAGATTGAGGACAAGGTGATTCCAGTTCAACTACAGCCAGTGAGCCTTGAAGCCACGTGCCCACAGGGCAGGATGGAGCCCTCAAAGGCCTTTAATTTGAGTTGGACAGGATGAGTTCTGGGACCTGGGAGAAGACCTACTGCAGGTGAATCCATGCTGGCAGCTCAGGGTATAGGTGGGCTTCACAGGCCAGGCAGGGCTGGTGGGTGCATCCAGACCACTGACCCCAGGACAGAAGAGGCAAATTCCAACACTATAAAAACCTACTGGGGCTGGAGAGATGGCCTAGCGGTTAAGAGCGCCGACCGCACTCTTACAGAGGACCCGGGTTCCATCCCCAGCACCCACATGGCTGCCGAGAACTGTCCAAAACTCCAGTTCCAGGAGAGCTCCAGTTCCAGGGGAATCCGACACCCTCTTCTGACCTCCGCGGCATTGCACGACACGGGTGCACAAACCTGCATGCAGACAGTACATTCATACACATACAGAAATAAATAAAATAAAATAAAATAAAAAATACCTACTGAGCCGGGCGTGGTGGCGCACACCTTTAATCCTAGCACTTGGGAGGCAGAGGCAGGCAGATCTTTGTGAGTTCAAGGCCAGCCTGGTCTACAGAGCGAGTTCCAGGACAGCTGGGGCTCCAGGGAGACCCTGTCTCAAAAAGACCAA